>JACEEZ010006597.1:0-18124 GCA_016584305.1 Chionoecetes opilio
ATTCTTTTTTTTCGTATATATAATGAAATATGTTTACTGATATATTATATCTTATACATGATTATAAACCCTTATAATATAGGTCAACAGTATTGTTGTTCAGTGAAGTTGTTACAAAAAGTTAGGCTCCAGTGGCATGCATAAATACAATAATCTTCGAAAAAGGTCTCGGGAAGATACGCTGCCAGACGTACAAACGCACGGGTGGCTTCCAAGGGAGGGAGGGGGTGCTTGGGATAAAGAACACGTGTAGTAGTCTAAAGAAAGTGTCGTACCTCAGACATCAACACACTGTGGTAAACATTAATGTTCTTATATACTTTGCTGGTATTCGTCAGTTGCATTTATATACTATATGAAATAATCAAAAATTTTCTCTCTGTGTGGGAAAAGGTTGTATATTTCTGGCCCTTCATCCTATAATAATCAGGAATAGTGGCGTGCAGTGAATCATTTGACAAATGCTTATTCTACGATTAATATGTCCCTTTTTTCAAAAAAAACAGGCGAGAAAATTATCTACATATATTAATGTAACGAAACAGAAACAGAGAAGGTAAAAGAAGAAAAAGAAAAAAAAAGGAAAGTAAGCCCGCAGTTGTACATTTTTACAATAAAAAATAGAATACTGGCGTTGTGTGGCAACCCAGCTTTCAATGTCTAAAGGCGTATTGCCCTGAGGCGGTTTTAAGTTTCCTTTGGCGGCGACAATCTTTAAATTTGACATAACACCGATTTGCAGTGTGTCCTTAGCGTTGACAATAATGGCATGTCAAGATATATCTTTGATAAGGACTAGATATGGCTGTAACGGTTGCATAAGATCATATATTTGGGTACTCGTAGGTCCAATGAAAAGTGAAATATAGATTATTTCGAATTTGGCAGGGTTTTTTTCTTATGTAAATTGAATTTTAAGGTGGTTTGCCCCGCTTAAACTTTTTGGTTTGAGCACTTCTTGCTATGCAAAAATGGACTTTTATATTTATATGCAAAACATAGCTTAGCCCCGCTAAAGTAACGGCTTCATTTGCACCTATCATAAATTCTTGATCGTCTTTTTCAGGATGGCTTCTCCTTGTAAACCAAGGGGGGTCGAAGCCCGCAACTAGACAGAGCTCTGGATCCAAGTTGGCCCCCCTTTGTTGGCGGTGGACGAGAGTTTGCTGAGTGAGGTGCCTACGTATCGCGGCGTGATGAAGAGGGGAATCCTTCTCCAAGAACTCAGCGACATCCGGGAGGGTATTGACAAGCGGGGGTACCCAGTGAGAGACATTGCGAAGATCCCCCCCATGGTGCTTGCCCAGTGGAAGAAATCAACGCCCAGTTGCCCCTCCGTGGTTGTTTATTGACCGGTCCATGACCAAAGGATAGATAATTTTTTGGAAGAAGGTTAGTGAAGTGGTGAGAGACAGAGAAACTAAAGCAGTAAAGGAATTCGTGGAGAAGAATATGGACAGGCTGTTTGACAAAACGGCCTGCCTCTACGACCTTCCTCTGCAAAACCCGGGAACCCCACTGCTCCAAACCCCCACTGTGCCACGCGAAAAGCACACGTGCAGTGTGACTGCCCCCTGGCCAGCAAAGTCCCTACTTTAGACCTGGAGTGGCTGTACTACCAGAGGATCAAATTTGGGGGAGGAGAGTGCAATTGATGATGACAGGGGTAGACAAGAATGAGACCCCATACACAAGTGAAAGCAGCAAAGAGAAAGCAGTTGGAAAGGAGGCAAAGCTGAGAAGCAGAAGCAGAAAGATGAAAGGTCAGACGTCTTGAGCTGCAGGAGCAGATTTTTCCTGGGCCAGGCTGAAGATCACCAGGATTCTGAGGATGGGACGGAGGAGCCCGTTCACCCTCCCACTCAGAGGAAAGAGGCAGGAGCAACAGGAGGCTGCCATACTGGTAGACCGACTGCTCAGGGAGAGGCTGGGGTCCCTGGCACCCCCTTGTGATGCGTACTTGGACAGGCCAGCTGCAAAGAAACACAATGCAGTCCGGAACCTGACGCTGGCAAGCATCCGGTTCGACGTTCCGCCCCCTGCTGCTGCTGCCTTGGCTTCTGGATTCCTCCAGGACCTTATCGCTGACGGCCACCTCTCTCCAGACATGTCGTACCTGGTCTGCGATCCTAACAAGCTGAGGAGGGGCCCGGCAGGATGCCATGGCATCGGCCAGGGACCTTGACCAGGGAAGCACCAGGGGACCAAAATAGTCCCGGATTGGGTTACGATGGGGGGAAGGACAAGACCAGGGCGATGGTGCCCGACAGCTATGGGAAACTGCACCCAAGGTTGATCAGGGAGGAGCATGTGTCAGTGACAGAGGAGCCATCTGGAAGGTACCTTTGGCACTTTGTACCCAGAGGACCCGGTGCCACCTGAGACGCCTGCGTTCAAGGTGGTTCAGGCTCTCTATGACTGCTGGTGAATACGACTCCACCGACTCACTGGTCGTAAATGCAAGGTGACTCAACTGGGCCAACACGGGTGGAAAGGGGGGTAACTCACGCCCATTTGAAGAAGATGCTGGGACGCAAGCTCTTCTGGAGTATATGCGTGTTGCACACAACGAGTTGCCCCTGCGCCACCTTATCACCAGCATCGACGGGCCTACCTCCCTCTGACACTGGCTTCACGGGTCCAGTGTGCAGTCTGCTGTCCAGCGTGAAAGAGATGCAGTACAACGCAGAGTTCAGAGGAGTGCCAGGCGGTGAAGATCTCACGGAGATACCGGAGTATATCCTGGTCAACATGTCCACTGACCAGCAGGGCTCCTACCAGCTGGTCCCCGGCTGTGAAACGGGCGTTCTCCCGTCCGAGCTGCAGGTCATCAAGGTGGGAAGGTGTCCCACTCCAGATGGCTCACCACAGCCCAGTCGCTCGTGTACATGTGGACCAGAAAGCATGGACTGACTGGGAAGAACTGAACACCCTGGAAATCCTAGTTTAAATACTGCTGCGGTGTACTTCAAACTCTACTACGACATCAAGGTTCACCACAGACTAGAGGACGGCCCCAAGCACATCCTCACGCAGTTCAGTGATGAGGTCGCAGCCCAAGAAGGTCCAAACAGCTGTGACCTTCTACGTGCGGACAGGAGCATGGTTCGCACACTCAGAATGTGTCCTCCTCTCGCTGATGGCGAGTCAGAGTGAGGACGACCGCAGGTTCGCCGTGACCCAGATTTTGAAGCTGAGGGCTGGCGAGGAGTATGGGGACACCAGTGTAAGACCTCGCATCACACCCAAGCTGAACTTGTCAGCCACCAGCTTGCAGACACTGATCAGCTGGCAGCCTGGCCAGGTGCACGAGCCGGCATTCACCTGTTCACTGTCCGGGGATCAGATCCAGGAGATCCTGGTCAAGCCGTACGAGGTTCCGGAGTTCTCTATCCACACTCAGAGCACCGAAAGAGTCGTGAAGCAGGTGACAGAGGCTGCGGCAGCAGTGGTGGGGCAGCAGGCCAGAGATTAGTTCATCCGGGCTCGGGCCCACCACCGGGAGACCATGCCCTGCTTCAGGTCTAAGAAGGACATGATGGACACGTTCTAGGCCAACGTAGAGGCTGTGGCACTGTGATGTAGTGCCTGATGAACCAACTGATCAGAAAGAGCTTACCACGCTAGTCATTTGGAACTCATATTGGTGCATGATGCAATAAACAGGACCAACCGGACACTGCGTGCTCATTTAAGCATTATTCGATACTAGCCGCAAAGCCGCCCTCCGGGCGGACTTTTTGGCTTGCTCCTGCGGAGGGCTTCGGCCCACCAAACACACTCTCCAGATAGCCCCTTCTAACTTTCCTGAAATCATGGATGAAGAAATGTATGTATTAACGCCAACCCATTTCACATCACCCCCAACCCATTCACTCACCCATTACCCATCACCCCCCACCCATTCACTCACCCATTACCCATCACCCCCCACCCATTACCCATCACCCCCACCATTCACTCACCCATTACCCATCACCACACACCCATTCACTCACCCATTACCCATCACCCCCCACCCATTCACTCACCCATTCACTCACCCATCACCCCACACCCATTCACTCACCCATTACCCATCACCCTACATCAAGGTTTCCTCAATTCTCGCAACCCCCTTTTTTTCACAATTCTCGCTAATAGGCTGCTAAAAAAAAAAAAAGTGATCGGATCATCCTATAAGTGGGCTTAAAACCTTCCCCTGGTCGACCCGGTTCCAAAACTGTGCCATATGATGGGATTACGTCACGGGGGGCGGAACCTATACCACACACACACACACACACAGACAGATACACTTTCGCTTATATTATTATAGAAGTAACCAGGACCCAATGTCCATCAGCCTCGGTTTCGCCGAGATGAACTATTAGCAGCGCTTTCGCCTCTGCCGAGAGGTCTGGAAGGCGAGCCCTGGGGAAGACGGCAGTCATGAGGACAGCTGGCTCGACATAAGCGATGCCAGTATGGGTAGCAATTATCCCCAATAAAGGTACAATGGCTTCATCAGTGAGTTTGCGACCCAACTAAGGCAGCATTTGTGACCGAAGCCATCCTATATTATCATGCAAAATTCGTATGATATATAGATAATAACCAGACAAAGTTACCAGAGAGATAAGACCCCAGTGTAATACGTCTTGCCTCGAGCGATGAAGCAGACCGTGTGACAACAAAGCCTTTGGTGTTAACCGCAGAAAACCGTTAAACTCCTATAAGCTGGCAATTAGGCTGCGGAATCGGTAATACATTAAATATCTCGAGAAGCGTATGTTATTTCACAAAATGTGATTAAAGAATAAACATCCGTATTTCAACTGGCTTCCCTGTGGTGTAATTTAGGAAAAAATCCCTTGAGAAATGATGATATTAGGCGGGGTTTTTAACTTGAAGAGGTCCCTTTTAACCCCCAAACCCAAAACCGTTACGGTGTTAAAAGGAAATAGGCTGCGTAACAGGAAATACAGTATTTTGTAGAAAACCCGGGTTTTTATTTCACAAACGTTATAGATGAATAAATGTCATGAATTCAACAGGCCTCTCTGGGGTGTAAATCGGGAAAAAAAATTCATCGATAAATGAATGCATGAAGCGTATTTTTCCATTGGAGAAGTGCCTTTTAGGCCACTTAGAAAATGGTAAAACATTATTATCTCGAGAACCGTATGTTATTGCACCCCACATTATAGAGATAAAAAAACCAGGGTTCAAGAGGTTTCCCTGTTTTGGAATCTGAAAAAAATCCATTGATAATTAACCAAATTATGCGTGTTTTGCTATCAGAATAATTCATGCTGCTTTTATGAAAATAATACATTGCCAAGCGAGTAAACATTCACCACACGTTTATACCCTGAGTTGAAAAAAGAAGCTTTTAACACGCTTGTCTTATGAAGAATGTTCCAGGGGTTTCCTGTGGTGTAAAAAAAAAAAAATCCGTAGATAAATGACCTGTGTAATATAAATGTTGCGTTTTGAGCATTATTAGCCAGGAAAATACTCAACACATCAAGGGAACGGATGAAAATGATGTGAATAGAAATGTTATAATCGTGGAAAACATGCACAACACGTTAAAGAAGAATTGAAAATAAGCTGTTAACAGGGTGTTCTGAATAAGATTTTTCCAGACTTGCCCGTGGTGTAATGAGAAAAATAATTTGTTGAGAAAAGAGACGTGTGTAATTGAAATGTGTGTTTTGAGCATGAACGTATGATTAATTATGGATAACAGTTGTAGGAAAAACAGACACGGAGTAAAATATGATATTTTTGTTCCACCAAAAAAAACAGGCTGAAATGTAGAACGTGACATGTTAGAACGTAGATGTCAGTGGCATTGGGTGGACGTAGCAAAAATGAGCATATTTAATTAAGTCATAATTCTTGTACTAGGGTAAGTATTTTAGGATGGAAATGGCACATAAAGATCTATAGGCCTTATAGTGTCAGAGACGACGAAATATATATTTTTATTTACATGGATACATGAAAAAATTTTCTATTAATAATTTGTGCATAATGACAGTATAAAAACATGTTATTCAATGTAATTTTCCCAGTGATGAATATTAAAGGGGGAAGGAATAATGTTTGTATACATTTAAAAGAGCGTAAAGAAAGTTACAGAGGGGGAAAAAATTGCTTTAGAATCAAATATCGGTAAACAAAGAACAGATTCGTGATCGCCATCAGTCGAAGCCCCTATAAAACCGAGTTTCATTCCAAATTGGGGGGTATATGTCTTTATCCTCCAAAATCTGCAGGCTACCGTATCGGTACCGGCCCAGGGAATTTGTTTGAAAATCACATTTTTAGTAATAGCCCAGTAACCATAAACGTCAGGACAAAACGGTATAGATTATAAAAAGCAGCTCTTGAAGGGCCCATCCAGTGGTATACGCGGAAGTACAATTCATGCATAAATAAAGGCACAAATGAATGTTTTCTAAAAACTGTAATAAAAGATATATCTCGAGAACGTGAAATGTTTTGGGCTAAACGGACGTGCCATTGCGTAGATCTTTACAAACCCGGGCAAAAGATATTTACGTCATTTTTCTGTTAGATCAAATTGTTTAGTCGGAGAAGGGCAAAAAACGGAAAGAGGGCAAAAATATGAGGAATTAGTAGCCAGAAAAATGGAGATATTTTATGTACATATATACGTATAAATTATCTCAGTATAAATTGTTTTAAAATGACGATGTAAGTCATTGTTATTCAATGTAATTTTCCCAGTGATGAATATTAGTTGAGAAGGAGTAATGTTTGTATGAATTTATAGGGGGTAAATTATGTTACAGAGAGAAAGAAATGCTTTTAAAATCAAATATCGGCAAACAAAGACCAGATTCGTGATCGCCATCAGTAGAAGCCCCTATAAGCTTAGTTTCATCCAAACTGTGATATATTTATTTTCGCCCAAAATCAGCAGGCTTATTATGTATGGACCCAGGATTTTTTTTTTTAAATCACATTTTCATGAATATCACAGTAATCATAAACGTAAGGAAAAAAAAGTATAGAACCTAAAAGATGCAGTTCTTGAAGGGCGAGCCAGTCGTATACGCGGAAGTAAAATTCATGCATAAATAAAACCACAAATCAATGATTTCTAAAAACTATAAAAAGCGATATATCTCCAGAACGTGATCTGTTAGGAGTAAAACGGACTATGCCATTGCGTAGATCTCGTCAAACTGGACAAAAATTGTTTACGTTCTTTTTCTGTTTAGATCAATAGTTTAGTCGCAAAATGCCAAAACCCAAATGAAGGCAAAATTATGAGAAATTTTGCAGTCAGAAAAAGTGAAATATTTATTTACATATATACGTAAAAATGATCTCAGTAATAATTGGGTATAATGATGGTGTAAATACTTGTTATTCAATGTAATTTTCCACAGTGATGAATATTGCTGGAGATGGAGTATGTGTGTATTTATTTATAGGTGTGTAAATAAGCTTACAGAGGGAAGAAATTGCTTTTAGAATCAAATAATGGCAAATAAAGACCAGATTCGTGATCGCCATTAGTAGAAGCCCCTAAAACCCGAGTTTCATAAAAAAGTTGTGATATATTTATCTACGCCCAAAATCTGCAGGCCAGGCCAGGAAATGTTTTTGAAAATCCCATTTGCATTAATATCACAGTAATCATAAACGTAAGGAAAAAAAGGTATTGAACATAAAAGATGCAGCTCTTGAAGGCCGAGCCAGTGGTATACGCGGAAGTAAAAATAATGCATAAATAAACCCACAAATCAATGTTTTCTAAAAACTATAAAAAGCTATATATCTCAAGAATGTGACACGTTAAGACAAAACGGACTTTGCCATTGCGTAGATCTCGTCCAACTGGACATAAATTGTTTACGTTCTTTTTCTGTTTAGATGAATAGTTTAATCGCAAAATTGCAAAAACCAAATGATGCCAAAATTTGGAGAAATTTAGCTGCCAGAAAAATTGAAATATTTTATGTACATATATATGTAAAAATGATCTCAGTAATAATTGTGTATAATGACGGTGTAAATACTTGTTATTCAATGTAATTTTCACAGTGATGAATATTGCTGGAGATGGAGTATTGTTTGTATGCATTTATAGGGTGTAAATAAGCTTACAGAGGGAAGAAATAGCTTTTAGAATCAAATATTGGCAAACAAAGACCAGATTCGTGATCGCCATCAGTAGAAGCCCCTATAAACCGAGTTTCATCAAAATTTTGATATATTTATTTAAGCCCATAATCTGCAGGCTATGGCCCAGGAAATTTGTTTGAAAATCACAATTTCATTAATATCACAGTAATCATAAACGTAAGGACAAACTGGTATAGAACATAAAAGATGCAGCTCTTGAAGGCCGAGCCAGTGGTATATGCGGAAGTAAAATCCATGCATAAATGAAGCCACAAATCAAGTAGGCCGTTACATTTCAAATAAACGCGTCAGATCGAAAAAAACGGTCTAAGTCCAGCTCACGTTCCTCTATTATATATATACTAGCCGCAAAGCCGCCCTCCGGGCGGACTTTTTGGCTAGCTCCTGCGGAGGGCTATTGGTGGGCCTTCGGCCTTCGGCCCACCACCTGTGTTTGGTGGGCCGAAGGCCCACCAAACACAGACTCTCCAGATAGCCCCTTCTAACTTCATGGATGTAGAAATGTATGTATTAACGCCAACCCATTCACATCACCCCCAACCCATTCACTCACCCATTACCCATCACCCCCCACCCATTCACTCACCCATTACCCATCACCACACACACATTCACTCGTAGTGAGAGGAACAGTGTTGGCATTATAGGTATGTAGGATCTATATGTATAATATTATGCATGTACCTTTTTCTACCAATGATATACTCATATTTGAAGGTAGATTATTCCGTGATGATAATGACGTGTCACGCACTGGTCCCTGCTACGCAGTGGCGTAGCTACGGGTGGGCCTGGGTGGGCACGTGCCCACCCACGAGAAGCCGGTGCCCGCCCAGGTGCCCACCCACTGGCCACGGCTGCCGTGTGGTGTGGGAGCCGTGTTCCACTAGGTAGGACTGAGGGAGCATGCATGGAGTATTATAAATAATTCTACTGATGACTTACCCTCGACCTCAAATACAATAAATATTTTTCCTCTGCTTAAAAGAAAGAAACATGCCTCTGAGTGAGTTAAATTCATATACTTTCTATTGATCACTTTTAATAGCAACGAACATAACTAAATTACACCAGTTACCCTTACAATTTTCTATAATGCCTTGTGTTGGTACTTAATTGGTACGTGTCTCCCTCTTGACTGCACAGTTCTTCTCATTATTGGAAAAACTGTATAGGCGTTTTCTGCGGGGGATTTTTGGTTGCAATCGGAAAATTTTCGGTTGCAAACGGTCACAACAACAACAACAAATGATTGCGGGTCGGGCCAATCATCTTCCCTGGATGGTTGAACAGGGATCGAAATTTGAGCAACCGAAAATTTTTCGGTTGCAATCAGGATCCCCGCAGAAAACGCCTTATGTATTCATCAGTCCATGTAAAATGGTTGGATGTGCAAAAGGAAATGTATTCCAATGAACAAACTAGAGAGCTACAACGACTTTCAGATACCAGATGGGCTTGCAGGTATGATACTTGCAAAGTAATGAAAGAGAGACTGAATGCCGTTCTGCGTGTTCTAGAAGGTTTATCAAATGACTGCAATGCTGACAGAGCTTTTGATGCAAGAGGACTTTTAGGTCAAATAGATGCTGGGTTTGCTATGAAGCTAGCCATTATGACACATATTCTTGGTAGGATAAATCAGTTATCAAATTTGCTACAATCAGCCAATCTTGACATGGTAAAAGCTGTAGAATTAATTGAAACTGTAAGAGCCCACCTTGAAGAAATGCGGTCAGACCAAGCCTCTTTTGATGCTTTGTGGGATGAAGTTGAGAGAAACTCAGCAGCTCATGGTTTTGATACTTCAGAGTGTAGAATGTGTAGATCACCAAGGAAACGGAAACTATCTACAAAATTGCAGGACTTTGTTGTTACTGATTATATTGGAAAACAGTCAGGGAGCACACACTCTGATTTCAGTGTTAAGGATTCAACACGAATTAACTTTTTGTATCCTATTCTAGATCATATGTTAACAGAAATGACAAGGCGCTTCAATAATGAAGCATGTGAACTTATGAAAGCATTACAGGCACTGAATCCACAAAGTAAGGAGTTCTTATCTTTTGAGAAAATGTCTGGACTTATTCATGCATTTCGTGCTAATGAGGAAGATCTTAACCATGAGCTGCACTCTGTAAAACGCATGTTAGAAAGACGCTATCAGGATGTAAGTGACAATGAAAAGCCCAAATCACTGTTAGATTTAGTGAGAATTCTTGGTCCATATGAAGAGGCATTTCCTGAGTTCTACAGACTGGCCAAAATTTATGTAGTACTAGCCGCAAGGCCGCCCTCCGGGCGGACTTTATGGCTAGCTCCTGCGGAGGGCTATTGGTGGGCTTCAGCCCACCACCTGTGTTTGGTGGGCCGCCCACCATATATATATATTATATATATATATATATATATATATATATATATATATATATATATATAATATATATATTATATATATATATATATATATATATATATATCCCTACAAGTACAATTCAATTATACAAATATACTTTGTTGGTGCTGAGTCACTGGTGCCGCGCCAATTTTTGCCGTCAAACGACATTCGCGGGTGAGCCTCTTAGCAAATGAGCGAGGAAAACACGGGTGCAGCCGCGTGTAGCTGTGGATAATCTGTCCTCCTTTGTGCCTCCTTTGGATTTCATCAACAAGTAGCTGACCATGGTAAGCACAATAATGTGGCCGTTGTTATAAACTTAAGTCTATGTATCAGAGCCGGCCTAAACCATTATAGGGCCCTAAGCAGAATTTGATTTGGATCCCCAAACCCGACTGTATTGACTACGATCAATGCTTAATCATTCGAAAACTTCATATCTTACACCTTTTTATCAATGTTGTTACTTGTATTTGTGTTGCGCAGTTCTCATGAAAAAATTCTTGATGTAATAAAATCATGTGTTCAACTGGCTTCCCTCTGGTGTAATTGAAATAAAATTCCATTGAGAAATGATCGCATGAAGCGTGTTTTGCACTGGAAGAAGTGTCTTTTAGCCCACCCAGAACACCGTTACGCTGGGACAATGAAATAGGCTGCGGAACAGCTAATACATTATTATCTAGAAAACCGTGTGTTATTTCACATAACGTTATAGATGAATAAAGTTCATGATTTCAACAGGCTTCCCTGTGGTGTAATCGAAATAAAAATCCATTGAGAAATGATTGCATGAAGCGTATTTTTCACTTGGAGAAGTGCCTTTTAGCCCACCCAGAAAACTGGTAATACATTATTTTCTCGAGAACCGTGTGTTATTTCACCAAACATTATAGATTAATAAAAATCCAGATTTCAACAGGCTTCCCTGTGGTGTAATCGAAATAAAAATCTATTGAGAAATGAGCGCATTATGCGTGTTTTGAGTTCATAGTTCCATGCTGCTTAAATCTTATAAATATAATAACTCGAAAACCGGGTTATCTTTCACAACACGTTATAGATGAATTGAAATGAAGATTTTAACAGACTTACCTGATGAAGATTTTAACAGGCTTGCCTGTGGTGTAGGCAGATTAAAAATCCGTTGAGAAATGACCTGTTGAATGTAAGTGTGTGTGTGCAATGTCTCTGAATTTATTATATTGTGTCTGAATTTATTACATCAAGTGTCACTGTTGACCTTGTTGTCTCAAGTGTCACTGTTGACCTTGTTATCTCAAGTGTCACTGTTGAATTTATTACATCAAGTGTCACTGTTGACCTTGTTATCTCAAGTGTCACTGTTGACCTTGTTATCTCAAGTGTCACTGTTGACCTTGTTATCTCAAGTGTCACTGTTGAATTTATTACATCAAGTGTCACTGTTGACCTTGTTGCCTCAAGTGTCACTGTTGACCTTGTTATCTCAAGTGTCACTGTTAAATTTATTACATCAAGTGTCACTGTTGACCTTGTTGCCTCAAGTGTCACTGTTAAATTTATTACATCAAGTGTCACTGTTGACCTTGTTGCCTCAAGTGTCACTGTTAAATTTATTACATCAAGTGTCACTGTTGACCTTGTTGCCTCAAGTGTCACTGTTGACCTTGTTGCCTCAAGTATCACTGTTAAATTTATTACATCAAGTGTCACTGTTGACCTTGTTGCCTCAAGTGTCACTGTTGACCTTGTTGCCTCAAGTGTCACTGTTAAATGTATTACATCAAGTGTCACTGTTGATCTTTTATCTCAAGTGTCACTGTTGACCTTTTATCTCAAGTGTCACTGTTGATCTTTTATCTCAAGTGTCACTGTTGAATTTATTACATCAAGTGTCACTGTTGACCTTGTTGCCTCAAGTGTCACTGTTGACCTTGTTGCCTCAAGTGTCACTGTTGACCTTGTTGCCTCAAGTGTCACTGTTGACCATGTTGCCTCAAGTGTTGAACTGACACTTAAGGCTTGACTTCAAGCTTTGAGGCTTTCACTTTAAGCCTCAAATATTAAAATGTATCCATTGCTTCATATTCAAGAAAAAACTCTTGATAAGGTAAGGACTGTTTTTCATTCCATATATCTATATAAGCCTCTATATAATTATTAGCCTCTATACAGGGCGTCCCTAAAGTCTGGACACATAGGAAATCTCATTAACTATAATTTAATTTTCACAACCACCATCTGATGGTGACCATCAATCAATCAACTACCGATGGTGGTGATTGAGGTGGTTGAGGTGGTTGAGAGTAGTGGTGGTGATTGTGGTTGAGGTGGTGGTGATTGTGGGGGGGGGGGGTGGTGATGGTGGTGGTGGTGATGGTGTTGGTGGTGGTGATGGTGGTTGAGGTGGTGATTGTGGTTGTGGTGATGGTGTGGTGGTGATTGTGGTGATGGTGGTGGTGATGGTGGTGTGTGTTGATGTGTGTTGAAGGTGGTGGTGATGGTGGTGTTGAAGGTGGTGGTGATGGTGGTGTTGAAGGTGGTGTTGATGGTGGTGTTGATGGTGGTGGTGTTGAAGGTGGGGTTGATAGTGATGACAACCTTTAACACCACCTTCAACACTACCATCAACACCACCACCACCATCAGCACCACCATCACCACCACCATCAACACCACCATCAACACCTTCAACAGCACCACCATCAACACCACAATCAACACCACCTTCAACACCACCATCAACACCACCACCATCATCGCCACCACCACCATCAACATCACCACCTCAACCACCATCACCACCATCATCAACACCACCATCAACACCATCATCAACACCACCATCAACACCACCTTCAGCACCACCTTCAACACCACCATCAACACCACCATCAACACCACCACCAACACCACCTTCAGCACCACCATCAACACCACCATCAACACCACCATCACCACCAACACCACCTTCAACACCACCATCAACACCACCTTCAACACCACCATCAACACCACCATCACCACCATCAACACCACTATCAACACCACCTTCAACACCACCTTCAACACCACCATCAACACCACCTTCAACACCACCACCAACACCACCACCAACACCACCATCAACATCACCTTCAACACCACCTTCAACACCACCACCATCAACACCAACACATATGCCTTATTTATATTTTCAGAGAAGAAAGTATAATAAACTTTTGAAACCTGAAGCCCTTACCTATAAGCTATAACCCTACCTAAGGGTATAATGGATTAGAGTACGAAGGTATATATATCATCTAGAATACCCTTTAGCAGGGTATTCCTAGGTATAGAAAGGGGTAATTTCAAGTAATTTCAAGGGGTATTCCTAGTGTCTAAAATAGTATACCCTATAGGGGTATATTAGAACTATGATATACCCTTTACATTATACCCTTTCAAGGGTATAACATATACTTATAATACCCCTATGTAAAGGTATTATAAGTATATGTTATACCCTTGAAAGGGTATAATGTAAAGGGTATATCATAGTTCTAATATACCCCTATAGGGTATGCTATTTTAACCAGTAGGAATACCCCTTGTATACCCTTTCTATACCTTTAATTTTTTACAGTGTAGGCCACCTCAATGGATGGCGGATTTTGAGAGGGAGTAAAGACAATTAGGTTTGTTTCTTTGTTTACACAAATGCTAGATTTTTTTTTGTCTAGTTTATTCGGTGGATAAGTCTCTTCGTTGACAGAAGAGTTGTTGAGACATGAGTCGATTTTTTATTGATAGTTTTATATATATATATACTGGGTCTTAAAGTAATCGTCCAGACCATTTCATCATTCCTGATTTAATGCAATCAAATCATAGCCATTAACGAGTATATCAACAATACGTCGTCACTTTTTGTATCCAGTCAGCCGTTTTTAAATAATCCGCAATCAAAATCTGCAAATTCCCCGAGTTTTCAAAACGCTCTCAAGGTTTGCAGACGCTCAGGCTCAGGCTCGGTGACGTAGCATCAGGGAGGCTCATCTTCTCGCGCTGATCAGAGAGGCACGTAAACACAGAGATAAATATAGTACTTGAAGATATTTGGGTGTTTCTGATAGATTTTTTTTGCTATATGCCACATGCATGCATCCTTTATGGGTGCAGCAAGACACGTGTGCCTTTCGAGAAAAGTTTGCACACGGAAAGGAGTGGCGTGTGTAGGGTGATACACGCCTATAGTGTGTTGGGGCGAGCAGTTGTGTTGAGAAACGGTGTGTAGTACACAGCGGGTGAAAGACTGGGTGAGAGTGTACAGCGCGACTAGTCGCCTACCCAGTGTGTGGGTTGGGACGACGAGTGTGAGGTGAGCCTGTGTACACGGGTGTGCTGGACAAGGGCGGCGCCCCCCCCCCTGTAAGACAGTGACTCAGTCCAACACCATACCAGACCAGGTGGCCCTGTTAGACAGGGACGCCAGGACTGGCAGCAGCGGTGGACCACCACGACTGTGAGGCTTTGCCTCTTAACAAGACCAAGTAAACCAAGTAAACCAGTTGTGGAGTGGGCGTGCCCTGTGGTGAGAAACCCTGTGGTGGTGTGGCTGTCACACTTTCTGCCTTCCCGCCCGCATATTTTCCAACTCGATGCTGTAGTTAATGCTAGTATGTGGTTTCCGAGTAATGACGTTTGACTGTAGCTCCAAAACTAACCATAGGATTTTCTCGAAAGTACCTTCATTGTGATTCCCACACACACATGGTTTAACCTTATTTACCAATCCATGTTTTGGAGAAGTGCCAGGTCCTCCTGCTGAACCTCAGGCTCTGCTAATACCTGTTCATCCACCTCGTACTCGGGCTCAAACATATAGGATCCCATGACAATCTGAGGTTCGTTTTCCTCATAATATACGCGACCAGCGTCATTTCTTTCGGTGTCAGATTGAGCATCGTACTCTAGCTCTGTCACAGCGACAGATTCACTGTCTGACACCGAAGTACAATCGCTCATCATAACATTTGCCGACAGGTGTCAGACAGAGTGTCTGCGGGCGTCCCTGTTCTGACGTCATCAATAACAGTCGTAGCCCTGTTGGAGGGAAGATTTTGTTTTTCGCGCGCTTTTTACAAAAGTCGTGTTTTTACGGAAATAAGGCCTGGAAATCAATTATTTTTGGTGGATTAGGTGTTTTGAATGTACATTCAACATAATTCGGCAAAAAAAAATTGGGTCTGGACGATTACTTTAATTAATGGCCATATCTACTCGTACAACATTCATTAGTTAATTATTGCGCGATAAACAATTTTCAAGAGATTAATTTTACGTAAAGTTTGTTTCCATTCTTTGCGTAGTAAAACACATAGTATTAATCAAACAGATAATACAAAGAAAAGGAAAAATAAAGAGCGAAAAAAAATCACACAGAGAAAATAAATTCGGTAAAACTAAACCAAACTAAAAATGGCTTTATCAGATCATCACCTGAATACTCTGATAACATGTTCCATACCTGACGGGGAATGAAGAGGACTCCCGGAGCAAGGGAGCAGACGAGAGGGGCGTGACTAGAGAGAGGTAGGGTTAGGGCGTGTGGGGTACGGTACATATGTCCAGGTGCAAAGTGGATATGCATAACAGTGAGGTGAACAGGTTACTGAGGGGGAGACGGTGGAGGGTACAGGGGGGGTCTATGCGCTGTAAAAGAGAGGGACGTTGGGAGTTGGGGCGATGGGTTGGGCCTGTGTTGCTGCCATAAACCAGGCGGGGGAGTGGAATGCTTCGCCCAGCATCACTGCGAGTATATACTGCACATTTAGAGTCGGTGGAAACTGCTGTACGTTCATGCGCTGGAATAAGAGTATATACTATGTAATAAGTAAACACACACACACACACACACACACACACACACACACACACACACACACACACACACACACACACACGCACACACAGTTACACTACGGAGTTAGGAACTCCGTAGTGTAAGGGTTAGCACGTTCGGCTCACAACCGAGAAGTCCCGGGTTCGATCCCCGGGCGGAGCGAAGACAGACGGGCGGTCTTCTTAAAACCCGAGTCCCTGTCCACCCAGCAGTGAATGGGTACCGGGTGTTAGCCGGGGGTTTGTGACCCGACTCCCGGGGTGATGGTTTCGGCCAACACTAAACACTAAGAATGAATGATAAAAAATGTTGATATGGAGACGGGGCCATACGAGCGTCACTCTGGCCCTAGTAAAATACAACTAGACAACTAGATGAATACACACACACACACACAGACAAATATACACATACATCCACACCCACTCAGCTACCCACACACACACAGACACACACACAAATAGAGATAACCAAAATGACCTCAGATATTTTCAGATTCATCAAACTCTTTTTGAAGACCTCAATTTTTACATCGGGCATTTACCTGTAAGTTTTCCCGAGATTACATTACTGAGTACTGAGAGGAGGGAACATCGTCCCGCTCAAGCCTCTGCCAACAAAACACATTCCAGCTGAAGTGAATGTGTGAGAAATAGGTGGTGATTTGTTCCTTCTCTATCTCCCTCCCTCCCTGCAAATCTGCCCAAGGCGTTATTGTTGTTGTAGTTGTCAATCGCAGTTTTTTTTTCATTCTTTAAAAAAAATCATAGATATTTAGAACCGAATTCTTTCGTACTTTAGTATCATTTAATCTTTGTTTATATTTCATATTTATTATTATTCTTTGTTATTGCTGTTCCATGTTCGTCTGACTGCACTCTTAGAAAAGAAGGGTAGGAAAAGGGTAGAAAAAGGGTGTTTGTAGTGATGAAATACTGCTACCCTTTTTCTATCCTTACAAATATACCCTTTTGCAACCCTAAATATACCCTTTTCGAACCCCAAATATACCCTTTCTCAAGCCTCTCGTCTAAAAAGGGTAGATAAAGGGTAGATGAAGGGTATAATCGGCAGCATCTACTCTCCAGCCTGGAATAGGGTATAAAAAGGGTAGTGATGGTGCGATGTAACAATTCTACCCTTAATATACCCCCATTTCTGAGAGTGTGTCATCCCTCCCTTTTAGGCACACTTTACCCTCCAATCACACCTTCATCCTCCCACCCATACCCTCATCTTCCCCCTCACATCCAGTACCGAGCAGTTACACGTTATTGCTGCATAATCATTGCATTATAATATATTTCAAACTATAATCAGGTATCCCCGACACATGCTTTCTAATATATGCAAGTACGTAATGGTTATGCAGCTGATAACGAGGCGACTTTTCAGGATTTTCACACACACACACAACACACACACACACACACACACACACACACACACACACACACACACACACACACACAACACACACACATGTACAATAATACATACACGCCTGCGTGGTCAAGTGGTTTAGAGCGTCAGTCAGGCCATTCCGTGGTCGCGTAAGCAATTCCCACTAAATCCCGGAGATTCTTCACTGACAAATGTGGGCGGCTACTGTCCCTCTTGAGCAAGTGGATAGGGTGTGTGCGGTGTGTGAGGTCCCAGCATTACCTAAAGATCGGTCAGTATACGAG
>JACEEZ010006597.1:20659-32770 GCA_016584305.1 Chionoecetes opilio
AACCCCTGTATTTTGATGAAAGGAGTGTTTTAATTTGGGTTCGTAATAAACTACATGGCATTTCGCGATGCCCCGCAGGGGAGTTTAAAGTCGAAAAATTTGAATTTATGTTTTTTTGACAGCCATATTGGAATATTTTTGTTCTGGAGTTATTAAATAATAATAATAAGATAACTTGCATCCAATAAACATTATCCTTATGACTATTCTTTTAAAAACCCATTTACCCTAATTTTCCACAGGGGAAATGTCAAAATAATAAAGAAGCGTTCCTTATAGCCATCTGAGTGATGGGATCTTTGTCTCCCCTCTCAAAATCATAGCTAGGAGCCTGTAGAGTGCCTGAAAAAATTTTGGTGCTTTTATCCGGCATGTCCCCATCATTTCACTAAGCTGCCGGACTAATACCATTCCAGGCTGGACTGATGCTCGCAAAAATACATCGAGACTGGCCCCGTCCCATTCGTCGTTCCTATTGGCTGGGGGATCGAGTGGGCGGTCCTCCGGGCAGAAATACAAACATTTTTAAAAAGCGCGCGTTTTATTACTTGACTTCTCAATGGGAAGTCAAGTTGCAGGGATGACTATGAAAAATGAATGATGAAATTTCATTCACCGTTAATAAAACTATCTATAGTCGCCACTGCACTAATGTCGCAGGGGGGCATATATTACGAGTTTTAGCATCACTACAGATCACATCACGTGCACAGTACGTAGTTTACATTATCTACATAACACTATTAGTCCGGCAGCTTAGTGAAATGAGGGGGACATCCCCGGAAAAAGCACCAAAATTTTTTCAGGCACTCTACAGGCTCCTAGCTATGATTTTGAGGGGGGAGAAAAATGATCCCATCACTCAGATGGCTATAAGGAACGCTTCTTTTTATTTTGACATTTCCGCATGGGGAAAAATTAGGGTAAATGGGTTTTTTTAAAAGAATAGTCATAAGGATAATTTTTATTGGATGCAAGTTATCTTTTTATTATTATTTAATAACTCCAGAACAAAATATTCCAATATGGCTGTCAAAAAAAAATAAATTCAATATTTATTCGACTTTAAACTCCCCTGCGGACATCGCGAAATGCCATGTAGTTTATAGCAGAACACGAATTAAAACATACTCCTTGCAATTCAAAAATGCAGTGGTTAATCTACTGACGGTGCATTATGAAAAATAAGTATTCATTAAGCTCATTATACAACAATCATGTTCTTCTGTACAGCGGGCAGGAATTCCATGTCTTTGTTACACCAGTATCACAATGCAGGTATGATTCTAATTGTAATTATGTGTCTACTTCTCACATTTGCGCTGCACAGTTCGGTGCATTTCCAGCTGGTTTTCTTGCATGAACTTTCTCCCGCCACAACCTGCAGCACTTTTGCAGGAAACACTTCACAAGTTCACTTACAGCCTTTGCTGCCGCAGGCTGCGAGCTCCAGACAGGAACCCAGGACTTTGTTTCTGCATCCATGTCCAACCGCAGCCTTCAGCAGTTTGGTGTCTGTTGTTGGGCCTGGTGACAGGTTGTCCAGATGCCAGCCTGGTACACTGCACGCTTGGTTTTGCTGCAGCAGGGCCTTTTTGAGTTGGGGGATGTTCCCTCGTTCTTGTTTTTCTGGCAGAACAGTTCCTTTCTTGCTTCATTCACCGACCAGAGGGCGGGTCTTGTCATATATAACGCTGTGAAACGTTCCAGCATCGGGAAAATCCTGGCAATCCACGTGATTTGTGAAATGTGGATGTTCTACGATGAAGTTGAAGGCATCTGTGCTTCGGTAAAAGGAAACCCCATGCTTCCCAAAACCGACTTTTTTCCCCTTTCCAAAGAAAGAAAAGTCGTATCACACCCTGTGAAGCTGTGGAACCTGGTAGCGCTGTGGACTTCTCTTTGCCCAGAGTCTACAGATGGCATTGATGTGTAGAAAAGGAGTTTTCTTGCCACTGCCGAAGGCGACCCAGATGTCAGCCGATGGATACTTGCTGGCTAGAAGTGATACTTCCCGATGAGGATGACAAGAACGTCATATCCACGGGGCGTACCAAGCATGTGGGGCATCCCCTCTTTAGGGCATCTTGGTAGATGGACCACAATTCTTGTGTCTGCCTCTTCGTGGTCACATTTGGGGGCATCGAGTGGTCAGTGCCACTGCAGACTACAGAGGCTCCAGATGTTGCAAAGACCTGCTTTCCGTCTGGGAAGGTAGTGGATACAATCTTCTCTGATAGGAACTGGAAGAGTTCTACCTTGTTTGTGGGGTCACGCAGGGAAAACGGCCAATTGCCCGGGACCTTGGTCTGGCCTTTCCACCTTCCTTCGTACACCTTTCCCCGTTTCTCTTGGTTGATTCTTTGTACTGTTGTCCAGTACCTGTCCCCTACCCTCTACTCTCATAAGGGGGTTTTTCCCGTTGCCTCAATATGTGGGGAACAAACACTCCACTTGCATAACGTCAAATGTAGTGATGCCAGTCACTGGAGGAGGTGTACCACAGCAGCACCATCGAGCACTCTAACATCAAATGAGCCAGAGGGTTCTTCTTCGTCTTCTGGGCCAGAATGTTGGTGAGATCGGACTTCTTCCCTTGTCGCAGCTTCCCTCTTTCAGCCAAAGAAGGAGGGTATGGGTGATTCTCATGCTTGAAGAAGGTGTCCAGGTCCCCATCACGGTGCTGTGGGGACTATTGTATAGGACGGGAAAAGAGGGCCACGTCATCCTTCAGCATAGACACTTGTCCGACCTGTTACTCTTCGTCTTTGGTGTTGGCGATCTGAACAGGGGCATTTTGTTTTCTTAATTGGGTCATGGATGGAGTGTGTAGCATCTGTCAACACTGACTTCTGGTATGTCTCAACTGCTTCTTGCCAACAGGCTCACTGTGCGGACTGTGTTGACAACAGGATGGTCGAAAGACTTCCGTGTGTCAAGTGCCAGGAGTTCTGGGGTGTCATCTTGAATGGGTTTCCCATCTCACTGATGACCCTGGATAAGGTCCACAGTTTGCTTCTGGATAGTCTTCTGGGGAGATAGACCCCCTCGTGATGGTACTGGTCATCATTTGGGTGTCGGCTACTGCTCCCCGAACTCTGCCAGGAGTCGCGCCTGCTCCGGTCCCGCAACCATCCACCTCCTGAAGGCAACTGGGTTCTCGGTAAGGGCCCCCTGCTCCTCCTTTTACCTTTCACAAGCTCGTTGTTTTGTTCGTGGCTTGGTCAATGGTATAGTGGAGAACCTCTTGGCTGTTTTCGAAACGACCCAGTTTTGCCGTTGACTTCGAATTGGTGTTGAACTGCTGGGGGCAGACTCTCCATGTCCCTGATATGCACCGGGAGCCACCTGGCATAGTTCTGGGGGTCCAGAGCGAAGAACCATGGGGGACAAGAGCTTTCAGTGTCTCACGTATAAGGGGAAATCTTGTCTCTGTGTGCACGTACAAGATTTCATCAAGATTTTTTTTAAGTGAAAATTACCGTTTATCACAAAATGGTTCATAAAGGCTTCTGAGTAATTGGATCGTTTGTCTCCCCTCTCAAAATCATAGCTAGGACCCTGTAGAATGCCTGAACAAAATTTGGTGCTTTTTCCGGCAGTCCCCATCCTCTTTAAATCTGGTCCTTTAGCGGCCGGACTATTACTTCCCGATGAGGATGACAGAACGTCAGTATCCACGGTGCGTACCAAGCATGTGGTGCATCCACTCTTTAGGGCATCTTGTAGATGGACCACAATTCTTGTGTCTGCCTCTTCGTGGTCACAGGCGGCTCGAGTGGGGCAGTGCCACTGCAGACTACAGAGGCTCCAGATGTTGCAAAGACCTGCTTTCCGTCTGGGGAAAGGGAGTGGATACAATCTTCTCTGATAGGAACTGGAAGAGTTCTACCTTGTTTTTTGGGGGCCCCGCAGGAAAACGGGCCAATTGCCTGGGACCTTGGTCTGGCCTGCCACCTTCCTTCGTACACCTTTCCCCCGTTTCTCTCTGGTTGATTCTTTGATACTGTTTCCAGGTACCTGTCCCATAACCAAAATCTACTCTCATAGAGGTTTCCAGTTGCCTCATGATGTGGGAAACAAACACTCCACTTGCATAATCGTCAAAATTTGTGATGCCCCGTTCACTGGGGGGAGGTGTACCACAACAGCACCATCGAGCACTCTAACACAAATGAGCAGAGGGTTCTTCTTGCGTCTTCTGGGCCAGAATGTTGGTGAGATCGGACTTCTTCCCTTGTCGCAGCTTCCCTCTTTCAGCCAAAGAAGGAGGGTATGGGTGATTCTCATGCTTGAAGAAGGTTCCAGGTCCCCCATACGGTGCTGTGTGACTATGTAGAGACGGGAAAAGAGGGGCCACGTCATCCTTCAGCATAGACACTTGTCCGACCTGCTTACTCTTCGTCTTTGGTGTTGGCGATCTGAACAGGGGCAATTTGTTTTTTCTTAAATTTGGGTCATGGATGGAGTGTGTAGCAAACTGTCAAAAACCCGACTTCTTGTATGTCTCATACTGCTTCTTGCCAACAGGCTCTACTGTGCGGACTGGGGTTGACAACAGGGTGGTCGATGACATTTTCCCGGGGTCAAGTGCCAGGAGTTCTGGGGTGTCATCCTTGAATGGGTTTTTTTCCCTCTCACTGATGACCTGGATAAGGTCCACAGTTTGCTTTGGATAGTCTTCTGGGTAGATAGAACCCTCCCCGTGATGGTACTGGTCATCATTTGGGGGGTCGGCAAAACTGCTCCCCCGACTCTGCCAGGAGTCGCCCCCTGCTCCGGTCCCGCAACCATCCACCTCCTGAAGGCAACTGGGGTTTTCGGTAAAGGGCCCACTGCTCCTCCTTCACCTTTCACAAGCTCGTTGTTTTGTTCGTGGGGTTGGTCAATGGGTATAGTTGGGGAAACCCCTTGGCTGTTTTCGAAACGACCCAGTTGCCGTTGACTTCGAAATTGGTGTTGAACTGCTGGGGGGAGACTCTCCATGTCCCTGATATGCACCGGGAGCCACCTGGCATAGTTCTGGTGGTCCAGAGCGAAGAACCATGGCACAAAAAGCTTTCAGTGTCTCAACGTATAAGGGGAAATCTTGTTTTTCTGTGTGCACGTACAAAGATTTCATCAAATTTTTCTAGTGAAAATTAGCCGTTTCACAAAATGGTTCCATAGAGGCTTCTGAGTAATTGGATCGTTTGTCTCCCCTCTCAAAATCATAGCTAGGACCCTGTAGAATGCCTGAACAAATTTGGTGCTTTTATCGGATGTCCCCATCCTCTTGAAATCTGGTCCTTGCGGCCGACTATATAGCTAGTACATGTCTTCAGTGACACATACAAATTTTGTAGTGATCTAAATTCGTAATATATGGCGCCTGGTGACATTAGTGCAGTGGCGACTATAAATGTTGTTGACGGTACATTATTTCCCAAGATGTTGTTTCAACAAATTGCGATATTTTAATTTTTCGTGAAATTACTTTAGTCATTGGTCGGCCATCATGATTTTCATGTCTTATCAGCAGCACGAGAAGCTCCTGGTCGTGTTCCCCCCTGACTGTAGTGCGCATGCCCAGTTCTCCCCACACTGGTCCAACCTGGTCCTGCTCGCTGGGGGGGACTAGAGTAGACCGGGCTGGAACGGTGCAGAACGACTCCGCGAAAACAGTGGCCGCCCGGGAACTGAACCAGTCCAGACCGGTAGAGCGGTCGCAAAAACATGCTAAACACTCGCAGTCCAGGGGCCGATTCAGCAAACTTACCAGCGATACCCTGTTACGAGGTCGAAATTACTAGAACCGCTACGAGAGATGGCAAAACTGTATTCGGCAACGATATTGTAAGCATCTAGTAGCTACGAGGTCCATTGCCGCTGGTAGCCACCAGAGGGGTCTCGTGTCGCGCAACAGCCAATCATCTCCACGCTTACTGATGCATGTTGGGCTTACACGGTTTTTTTGTTTCAAAAAAATTTTTCAAAAGTTCAGTACCTCCAAAATTGTATAAATGATGTTTCAAGAGTTATTTCTTATGGTGCATCATAAAGGTTCCCCTCTAACGGGACCCTCCAACTGAGCAGCTTCACACCAGGGTTTTACAGGAGTGGTTTCGTCCTCCCATTACGAAACCGCACCCCTCTTGGAACAATCAGGAGGCTGTCAAAGTTAAAGGGGTGGAAAGGCAGTGGTGTTTGTAATACATGCGGAGTACCAAATGGGGGGGGGCCAGATCCGCGGGGTTGAGCTATCCTGACTGCCGTGTGGAAAACAGGGACCATTTCCCCTGACTGGAAAAGGGGGGTGGGGTCCCTATTTTGGAAAAGGGAAAGGGGGTCGTCAGGACGCAAAAATTACCGCGGGATTACCTGCTCAGCGTAACAGGGCAAGGGCTTGCCCATCATTGCGACACGAATTCGCAGTCATCTGGTGAAACAAGACCCCCGTCGGGTTTTTTCACCCCCGTTAAGTAACAACGGACCGTACCCCTCGCTTCGTGCCGGGGTTGGAACCCACGTGGTTTCGACAGGGGATCCCCTTGCCCCTATGTTATCTCAAAGGCTTTGACTCAGTGCACGGAGTCATCTGGGTTTCTCGACTTCGGGGGATTCCTGAAAGGACTTTTTGGGTTTGAAAAAAATGGTCTGTATTCGGGGCTGAGAGTGCTGTGAATGTGGGGCAGGTGTTCCATTCTTTCCTGTGAATACAGGGGGTGAGGCAAGGGTCCCCTTGCCCCATCACTTTAAAACGCTTGTATGGCTGGGTTTTGGGCAGGGTTGTGATCAAAGTGATTGTGAGCATCCTCGGAAAACCCAACCCAGATCTTTTTTTTTCCCCGTGATGCTAATCTTTGCTGATCCTGGAGGTCCTGGTGAGGCTCTCGAGGCGCTGCACGAGGAGGCAAAGCCTTTGGGACTTGGGTCTCCGGGCTCAAGACCAGGCCCAGGTGTTTGGAGACTTACTAGTAAAGCAGTACAGTCGTTCATGCGTGGGCGAGGACATTGAGATTTTGGAAAGTTTACATACCTTGGTACGCATCATAATGCGGGGGTCACGTCAAGAAGTCTTACGGCGGTTGGCGGGGCCCAGGGTTTTATGGATCGCTCAGCGGGAGTATTTGGCTTTTTGTCGGTACCTGGCGGGGGGGGCAAAGACCCGGGATCTGCAGTCCTTGTGACCCCTGTCTTACTCTATGGTTGTGGAACATGGACACTAATATGACTTGAAGAGACGAACCCCAATCCCTTTTGGAAATAAGTGTCTTCGCAGAATCTGGGGTTTTCGCTGGGATGATTACGGGGGTCAAATACGATTGCACCGTGAACTGAATCGGGGCCCCGCTAGCCCCCTGCACGCCAACTTCGGCTATATGGGTGTGCACGCTCCCTAAAAACCTCCCCCCCCTGGGGTTTTCGTAGAGAAAATCCGGCGGGGAGGTCCCCAAGGGGGCCCAAAAAGGCTCGTGGCGGGGGGCAAGTTATGTTTCTTGTCAAGTTGTTTTGGTATGGGAAAGGGCCTGCATGGGAACTCGCCGTGGCCCCCCCGGGGTGCGTCGTAGGGTGGGCGGGGGGCGACGCCCCCCCGGCTATGCCCCCAATGATTGATTGATTGAAAAGGGTTCGTTTTGCACGCCTGTCCTGATACGGGGAAACCTATTCAAAATGCTAAGCGTGATGGGGGTGGGTTTTGGTCGGCCCGTTTATTTTTTAAAAAAATCCCGTACCCAGTGGGACTCGCGCCCCCTCGTAACAATACAGGAAGCGTAGGTAGGGTATGCAATCTCGTCGTCGAAAAAGACATGAATCATGATTATTTTTTAAATTTATAATGGAAAAAACATATTAATTCTAATTCACCAACTCTTAATTAAAAAAACCTAATCAATAAAGTAAATGACTACATGTGGTACCCCAAAGGGACCGAATTTAGGACCTCACCCCAGTTTCCGCACCAAGCATTAGATGATTAGGCTTGAAACCATTAAAAATTTAAGCACATCTCTTTAATATAACCCCTTTCAAATAGGATTTAATCTAAGCAATTTTTAAACCAAAAACGAGTTAGTAAGGAACTAATGTTCAGGGAAGATCCCACCGAGCCCCTAACTTCTGACTTTCTATAATTTCTGATTGGGGAAAAGAAAATTTTGTTTTGTAAATGCCTCAAAACCCTTCCTTCCCCCTATCTACTCCAAACCTTCCAAAAACTTCCCCTCTTTTTAAATGACCTAAAACTGTTCCTTCTTCTAAATGAACTTCAACCCCTTTACTAAAATCTGAACTGGAAATTCACACTCATCTCTTGCAAAACAGCTTCAAAGAAGTTTTGTCCTGGGGCTCTGCGTCCTTTTTTTTTTTCCCCCCCCAAATTGCTTCTGTCTACGGGGGCCCCTTATCCGCCCATTTTAGGGATATGTCTCACATTTTGGGGGTAGGATCCACTCATCGCTCTCCTAAACGGGGTGAGTCAAAAGCTTTTTTCTCATAACTCTTCCTCTGATGACTGTCTTTAATTTTTAAAATCACCGCGCAATGTTGCCTTCTCTTGCTCTCTTCTACCGTTTTTTTCATGCTCCTGCTCTTCTGAATTTGCTACTGCATGCCACCCCCCACCCGGGGCCACGTGCACAAGATTTTCTACCATTCTTATTCTATTCTGTCCATCTTCCAAATGCAAGATTTCAGTATCTTTACTCTTTCACCCCCTTTCACTGAAAATCTGGAACTCTTTTCCCTTTTCTATTTTTCCATTTTCCCCTATAACTTACATTTTTTTCAAAAGAAGAGTAACAAGACATCTCCCCGAACTAAATTGGGGTCCCCCTCTTTTTTTTTTTTATTCTTTCTGTCTTTTTTATGGGGACTGGAAATTAGCGGGCTTTTGTTATCCATTTTTTTTTTGCCTTCCCCATTCCTTTGGATGTAAAAAAAAAAAAAAAAAAAAAAAAAAGGTTTTCCCCACTTAGCGAGTTAAAAATCCAAAGCACCTCCGTTTAGGTGGGTCTCGTGAAGGCCCCGGGGCACGAATGGTTCAGAAATTAATTGTATCGGGAAATCAACGAAAAAATAGTTTCACAAGTAAGCAAAGGGTTATAGTTAGGGAAAAGATAAGAATGTACGGCTTTCACCAGCGGCCAGGAATACGGGGAGGGTGCGCATAGTGCTCTAGGTTTGGGTGAAGAGAGTGTAGGGATGTAATGGAAGTTGTAGGGGAGTAGTAAATTTGCTTTAGAGTGCAGGTGCGCTACTCTCTTTTGTATTGGACACTAAGGCGCGTCGGCAAAACCCGAAAACCCCCCAGCCCCATGCGGTCTTTCAAAAGACCTTTGCGCTCCTCCACTTAAGAGATGAAATCTGCATAGAAGCCCCCCTACAATAGGGATGTGTAGGTTTCCCCAGTTTTTTTGGAAAATATTGGGAAAAAATTCTTGTATTATTAATTTGTACTCTTTCGTAATTTCCATTATAAAAGTACAATCGGCTCCTCCAAATGTGTTTCTGCCAATTTGAAGAAAACGGCTCTTCTCAATTCTGGCTTGCCGACCCCCTGCCTAAAGGGGATATGGAAAAGAGGAAACCCCGGGGGATTTTAATACAAGTCTGCGCACCTCCCAAAACCCCCTAAGCCCTCCCCGGGGTATTTCACTATGGCGGCATGTTGACTGCCTACCCTCCTAGAGGGGTGGTAAAGTTAGGAATAAGTCATTGATTATTTAAAGTATAAATTTGGGCCCAAAATGGATCCTTTTTGGAACTCCCCGCTTTTACTGTCAAAAAAGGGGGTATGCATTATTCAAAAAACAGATGGCTCTCTGTCAGTGACCCCCCCCCGTTTTTCCGGCCCACTGTCATCGTGGGAGGGGGGGAATTTGGGCCCGGGGGCTGTGGCCCGTCCCCGGGCGGACCTCCTGGCACTCCCCTTTACTTCGGGTCTCTGTCCTCGGGCTGACGAATTTTTTCCCCGACCTTTCCCCCGTCTTCTTCCTTTTTCCCCTCCTTCCCTTTCTTCCTCTTATGCCCCTTTTATCCCCCTTTCCCCTAAGGGGTTGAGCCGTGCTGAAAGGGGTATGAGGCTGGCTTCAGGGAACCTAAAAGGCCTAGGACCAGGCACGGTATCCCCCCGGTACATTTTCCCTTACCCCCCATAGGGGGGGGGGTGCCCCCGTTTTTTTCTCCCCCCCCTTTATCCTCGCCCACCCTGGCCAATGTGAAAAACTTAAATACAGGGGGTTTAGGGCCCGCCCCCCTATCAAATACCCTCCATCCCCCAGGTTTACCTACCCCTGCTCCCCTTTTTTCTCCGGCCCGTATAAAAGATATGCCCCTTCCCCCAAACAAGACCTCGAGACCTTTTGTACTCCCCGGGTCCTCTAGCCCGATCGAAAACCTCTCCCCAAGCGTCGTTCCCGCCCCATAACCCCACTATCTCTTCCATAACCTCCATCCCCTTTCCTCCCTTTTCCCCACCAATTTTTCTCTATCTTTCCCCCCTTCCCCATCCTTCTTTACTCTTCCCTCTCCTGTAAAAAGTAGCTACTCTGCTCCCTAAAACCCTTCTCCCTCCGGGAAACAAAGTCCCCCCAAAAAGGCACCTCTTCTTTACGCCCAACCCTCTACTTTTCTCCCTCCCCCTCCTTCAACCTCTTTTTTGGGCCCCAAAATGGGACCTTTTTTTTCCCATTCTTGCACCCCCCCTACTCGATAAAAACTCCACGTTTCCAAAAAAGGCCTCCCCCAGCAGGGTTTTCAAAATTGCTTCCTACCCCCCCTGACAGGTCCCTCTGGTGATTTTGAAAAACTGAGGCCCCCGGCTAATCACTGACCAAAATTACAGACCCCGGACGCAACCCTTCTGCATCACGCCCGTCCCCCTTTTTAACACTTTATGGGCTGTTTTTCCCTCACCCGATCGCTTGCCCGTCGATGACGTTAATGGGCCAAATGCACGGGCGCCCCTCCTCCCCCTTTTGGGAAGGCAGAGTATTGTAAGGGATGAGCTGTTGCTGTAGCTCCTACCCCGTGTCACCTCGCCCCGTATCCCGGGGTGCGGGTTGTCCCATCACATGCTCAAGGGCTATTGGGACGGAGATAAGCCCGGGCACGCGCAGCATAGCGTTGCCCTCATCTTTACCCTTTTTTTTTAAAACGTACAAAATTTAGACGACTGTGAAGAAAAAAAAACCAATTTTATCATATATTATGTTTTTTCTTCATATCCGTCTACCATCCTCATCACTCCTATCATCTATATTATTCTATCATCTATATCTATATTTTATTCTTTTCTATATCTATAATTAACTTTTTAAATTATATTTTATATATAATTTTATAATTAATTAATACGCCCCAAAACCAAATGACAAATTTCTTTCGGCCACAGCGCCGTTGAGCCTTTTCTGTCAGACCACGGAGTGAAAAAGGTTAATAATTCAGGACCAACTCAAATTAACTCTTTTATCGGCGCACTTTTGTTTTCATTCATTTAAAAGGGTTAAAAAAATGGATGCAATAACTTAATGTTTTTTTTTTAGTATCATATATTCATAAAAAACTAATCGTTTGTTGCTCGTACATTCAAAAAGCAATACTTTTTTCCCGGGGAAAAAAAAAACGACCCCATCCCTCATTTTTTTAAACAAGAAATTTAAGTCTAATGTTCCTTTGATGGGAAAAAAAGCCATGTTACCTAGGCGTGCGGGGGCGTTATAAGGTGTGCCATAGGTCTGCAAGGGTGAGGGCGTGGAGGAAGTTCTTACTATCTACAACTACTATATAGCTTGTGGAGTTGTGTTGGGGGTGTGTGTGGTGTGTGTGTGCGTGTTGTGTGCGGGTGTGTGTGTGTGTGTTGTGGTTTTTTCGGGGTGGTGGGGGGTGTGTGTATGTGTGTGGTGGGGGTGTTGTGCGTGCGTGTATCCGAAACGTTTGGGATAGGAATCTCGGATGACCGTAAAAACATTACGGGAAATGTAAAATTTCATTTTTTTCAGTGGCTCACTTGTAACATAAAAAAATTATGCGGTTATATATATTATGGGCTAAATATTAAAAAAAAAGTACTAAATTTTTTTTATATAAAAAAAAAAAAAAAAAATATATTTTTGGCCCTTTTTTTTTAGT
>JACEEZ010006598.1:0-27658 GCA_016584305.1 Chionoecetes opilio
GAGAAAAATCAGCAGTCGGGTTTCACGCCTGGAAAGTCAAAAACGGACCGTATCCTGCCTTCGTGTCCTGGTGGAACGCCGACGTGAGTTTCGACAGGGATGCTTGCAGCCTATTTTTGATCTCAAGAAGGCGTTTGACTCAGTGCATCGTGAGTCACTCTGGATCTTCTGCGACTTCGAGGGATCCTGCAAGGACTATTGGTTTGAAAAACTGGTCTGTATTCTGGGACGGGAGAGTGCTGTGAAGTGTGGGGCAGGTGTATCCAGCTTCTTTCCTGTAAATACAGGAGTGAGGAAAAGGGGTGCGTCCTTGCCCCATCACTTTTCAACGCTTGTATGGACTGGGTATTGGAAAAGGGTTGTAGATCAAAGTGATTGGGGAGCATCCGTCGGCAACACCAAGATTACTGATCTTGTTTTGCCGATGATGCAGTAATCTTTGCTGAAGTCGCTGGGGGTCCGGGTGATGGCTCTCGAGGCGCTGCACGAGGAGGCAAAGCCTTTGGGACTTGAGGTCCCCTGGCTGAAGACCAAAGGTCCAGGTATTTGGAGATTACTAGATAAAAGCAGTACAGTCTGTTTCATGCGTGTGGCGAGGACATTGAGATCTTGAAAGTTTTACATACCTTGGTAGCGAAAGGCCCATAATGACGGCGGGTCACGTCAAGAAGTCTTAAGGCGGATTGGCATACCCCAGTTTTATGGACTCCCCTCAGCGGGAGTATTTGGCGTTGTGGGTAACCTTTGTAGGAGGACAAAGATCCGGATCTTCAAGTCGCTTATGATCCCTGTCTTACACTATGGTTGTTGAGACATGGACACAAAATAGTGACTTAAAGAGAACGATCAATGCCTTTGGGTAATAAGTGTTTTCGCAGATCATGGGGTATCGCTGGGATGATAACGTGTCAAATCAGCGATTTGCCCCGAGACTGAATCGAGGCCTTTTTACCTGCATATTTCCGTCGGGCGCCAACTTCGGCTATATGGGCATGTGGCACCCCCTACCCTGAAACCGATCCTTCCCATCGGGTTGTACTGTAAGAGACAATCCGGCGTGGAGGAGGCCAAGGGGGCGCCCACAAGGCTCGGGGCTGGGGCAAGTTGAATGTTTTCTTGTCGAGAGCTGCTTGTATGGGAAAGGAGCCTGCATGGGAAACTCGCGCGTGGTGACCCCCGGGAGTGGCGTCGTAGGGTGGCGAGGCGACGCGCCCCCGGCGATGCCCCCAGATTTTGATTGATGTTAACCCCTGTAAACTTATTTTGTCAAATCAAACATTCCAGAAAAGTCAGAAAATAATGTTCCTTTTATTAACTTAACAATGATGTGGGGCACTAGGTACGCTGTTCAGTAGAAGGAGTATTGACATTTGGTATAATTACAAATAACAGAGTCAAATCCTGACCCCAAGTTGAAGGCTGCGTATGGGCAGCAGCCCACCCCTATGGGCCTGATCAGTAGCCCTAATGGGCCTGATCAGTATCTACGTTACGGTTCCTCTCGCTCCGTGCACGGATGTGTTTCCGATTATTCCGTTTTGAAGGACATTCTGCATTCGGAAATGGAACTGTGCTTCAAGGGCAAATAAGTCCTTTCCTTCACCTGTGGTAAGACGTCTTTCCCAGTTAAAGGGCCCTGGGACTCGATGTTTTCCAAGCAGGCTCTTTGTGTTTCCATGATAGGAATTTGAAGGTCTCTCGGTTTTTCCAGATACCTCTATTTCAAACTTCTCGCAGAACATACATTTTGGTTGGGAATAGTTGGGAGCTCTCAGCAGATGACCCGTTTCGCGCGGAGAGTGATGCTTCGTTGACGTAGATGTACTGTCGAATATTCAAGCGATGTAAGTTTCCGGTGAAGCGCTGGTAACTGGTCTGTGGTATCCTATCATTCTCCAAGTAAACCCCTCGAGTCTCTGGTATCTGAGCACACACTGCTCCATCGGCGAGGTGAATGGGGAGTTTTCAAGCTAAGCCGCCAGATGTTCTCTCGCCCCCATCTCACATCCACTGCCCTTGAGCGTGAATGATCTATCTTTTACCGTAAATTCCTGTACTTTTTCGGGACATATCAGAATTACCCTTCAATACACAACTGAAAACAGTTCTTAATAAAAAAGGGAGTTTATTATTTCATTTGTGAGCACTTGGTGAAAAAATTGGCAAAAAAATTGAATACTTGAAAACTCAATCTTTAAAAATCGTTCTTTTCATGAAAAAACGCAAATTGAACAGAATGAGGCTTCGGGAAAAATTTAATTTATGAAACATTTAAAAGGTACCTATTTGGGGGTTATGTCTCTCTTCGACAACATTTAAAACCCAAGAAGAGTGTGGCGTTTAGCATCTCCCAGAAACCATCCCGCGGCAGGAAAATGCGATACCCCTTTCCTGTTGACACAACGGGGGGGACAGCTCGCGCCGCCGCTCCCTTACCTCACAGCCCATATCGATACTCCAAATTCTCAATACCCGAGGGGTCATCCTTAAACTATCATATCCCTTTTCTCATCACGCCCCTATCCTCTACTGGAAAATTCGTGGCATCCCCCCCACGTGCCGTTTTCCCCCAAAAAGAGTTCCTTTTCCCCCTATTTTTGTATATCCCCCTGCTTTGACTGTGATTTTGTTTTGTTGGGGGGGATCAAAGGGGGCCGTGCAGTTACGTGCAGGTGCCCATTTTGGGGACTTGGGTTTTTTAGTATTTTGCGAAATAAGCCGTGAACAGCAGTAAAAGTCTCCTTCAGTTTTTCCCCCCTCCATAGCCCTGAGGGGGTTTAGTGGACAAAGGGTTGAGAGGGGGGGGTTGCCCCCCCCCCCTCCTTTTCGTTAAAAAGGGATAAACCAGAGGACATAGGGTTTTAAAGGGAGAAGGAAAAGAGAAGAGAAAAGGCACGAAAAAATTCTTGATTTAAAAAAAACCCCCTGTTGGAAAAGCCCTTTTAAGAGAAACGTCGAAATTTTTCCACTCCTACTCCAAGTTAAAACTCAAACTGAATATAAAAATGTCATTCCTTAATTACAAGCCCTTTGGGATACTGTCAGAAAAACTTCATTATTTAAAATTTTCCCCCCCTTGTCATCAGATACGTATGACTGGGTGAGAAACCCCTTCACTTGTTCTCACCAGTCAGAAAACCTATTTAGTTGCAAGGAAAGGGAAAGAACTGAGTAAATACATTGGACGAACCTTGAAATAAATTTTTAATGCAGTATCCAGAACAATTTTTTGGTTTTAAAAGAAAAGCAAGAGTACCCCGTCTCTCAGTAAAAATTGGATTTTTTTTACACATTTTAAACTTCTACCTCTGTGAAAAAAGCTTTTCATCCTGCCCGTCATTTAAAGCAAATTAAAAAATCGTCTTCTGCTGTCGAGGAAAACTGCGTGTGTTTTGCAAAAATTGGCCAAGTTTTTACAGATACGAAAAGAGAAAAAGCCCAAGTGTCCACTGAAGGGTAAGTCATAACATTATTGACTTATTTAGGGGAAACCTCATGACTGTATTAATTGTGATTTCATATGTTTTTATTTGCTCAAAAAATTTTTCTTAAAAAAAAAATATTTTAATAGGGGTTCCCTTTGGGAATTTTGAAAAATTTTTTAAGGGGTTCCTCCAAGGTGAAAGGTTGGGGAATCACTGCGTACTCGTAAAACATAACAAAAAAGTTTAACTTGAAATAAGTATTATTTTGACTGTAATTTGGGAGACCAAGAGAGGGACTGGGCACCACTTTTGCTGTGCACAGTGAAATCCAATTTTAATAGCTTGGATGAATGGTAACTAAAAAGCTATGCCTTCTTAGCCCCCATGTTTTGCATTGCGTGAGCCGAAAAATCACTTCGATGATTGTTATTTTTTTTTACAAAGATTGCTTTTTTCACAAAAAAAACAAAAAAAAAACCCACGTCCCCAAACTGCGAATCAGCAATAAAACCATTCCCCACGATAAAAAACAAATCCATCACCGTTCCCCCATCAACGACAACAGACCGGGTTTCATCTAAAGTTTTGTAGTGATAGAAACAAGGAAAAGGGCATATATGTTTTCCCAAAAATATTTCCCCCATTTTTTAAAGTCAAGCGTTTTTAAATGCCTAGGGGCGCGTTTGGAATTCCCAAAAAGAAACGGGGAGTTTTTCTTGGTTCCAGACTTCAAGAATGGAATCTTCTCCACCAAAACCCCCAAAGTTTCCCATTTCCGCTATCGCTCGCCATTGCAGTTTTTCATCATTTTTTTTACAGCGGAAAAAGTTTGTTTCTGCCACATATAGTGGCCTGAGGGAAAGGTTGGCTCCGCTATGACCCAAAAATTGACTTGGGGCGTGAGCTGTTCATTGACTCTAGTAAAAGTAGCCTTAATTTTTTTACGCACAAGGGCAATGCAAAACCATCAATACCTGTAGCACGCCAGGGGCCTTAATGAGACTTTAGAATCATGGAACTCGCTAAGACCATCAAATATAAGGACCACATGGGAATATTTGTGCGCCCTAAGAATCGTCCAGCCCATTTCTCTTCCTGTTTTAAAACAGTCAAAATAACCCCCTGATCGGTATATAAAACAATATTTTGTCACTTTTTGCATCCTCACCCTTTTTTTTAAATGATCCGCATTAAAAATCTGTAAATTCCGAGCACTCAAAAAAAAACTGACGAAAGCAACGACGCCCACGGCTCGGCGAGTAAATTTTGGGTATTCCCCCCCTGCCTGATAAAATACACAGAGAATCGAATAAATATAGTATTGAAAAAATTTTGGGTTTTTCTGTATTTTTTTTTTTGCGATTGGCATTAATTGCACCTTCATGGATAAAAGAAAACGTGCCTTTGCAAGCTTAGCACCCATTTCCGCCCTTTTTTAACCATAATATGTCGTGCAGCGCCGGGCAGTGGCGGTGAGAGGACGCGGTGTGAAGCACTTGTTCCGGGCTCCTCCCCCCTTTTGAAATCGGCAGGGGGGGAAAGTACCGTTGACGTACCACAAGTTTCGCCCCAGGCTTGGATGAAGCTGTTTTTCCCCGCTTTTTAAAATCATTTTTTTTAGGGAAATAAGGCGGGGAGTGAATTATTTTTTGGGATTAGTTTTTTTAAATGAACATTCAACAAAATTTTATGCAAAGAAAAAATGGGTCTGGACGATTACTTTAAAGTTTATTATTACTTTTGGAAAACATTTGGGGCTACACAAAGCAATTTTTGTTTTTTGTTCATGGAACAGCAGAGTGAAAAAACCACTAAAAAAAAACATGATTGGCCATCAGAACTAAAACAGTTGGGGAAAACACAACGTGAAACCCCAGCCTTATTGACCCTCAGAAAATAAAATTTTCCACCATTTCCCCAAAAAAATTTTGGACCATGACCCTTTTCTCTGGACTGTTCACGCGACAAGTTTTAAAATTCCCAGGCGCTACGGATTGCGGCCCGCCCACAAAGATATATAGTGGTCTAGGGACTATCTATAGACTGGTTTATAGTATATTTGAAAAACTGTAATCTTCTAAAATATTTGTTTTTAAACTATTTAAAATTAAAAAACAATAAAACACGCTAAAGAAATGCCTTACGAGACTGATTCACAAAATCTTCGCCATTTAAAACTTTGGGTAAAACTTTTATCATAAAGGGGTATCAATAGAAGCAAAATTTTTAGTAGATTTCCATTGATGTATTTCTTTTTTCGATAAATAAAAGAACCATGCATAAATTAGAAAAATAAATAAATAAAATCTCATTGGAAATTTTCCCCGATTGAAGGGTTATTTATTTATTTACGCTAATTTTACATGGCAAAAATTTTTTTCAGAACAGAAATATATAAGTAAATAAAAACATCATCAATGGGAAAAATTACCGATTGATGTTTGAATTATTTATTTACACAAATTGTGCAGGTTCTAATTCATTTACCCGAAAAACAAAAATTCAATGGAAACTAAAAAAATTTGCATTTCTATTATACCCTTCATGAAAACTTTTGACTCGAAAATTTTTAAAAATGGCAAAATTTAAGTGAATATTCGTTACAAACATTTACAAGACTACTAATCATATATACTGATAAAACCAGTCTATATATCCGTATATTATAAAATATATCTATTCTATATATTATATATATAAAAATATATATAAAATATATATATCCGAGCGGCCCCTCCGACTTCAGGCCCTTGGCGATAGGCCATTTTCCCCGTGCCAGTCCGGGTTTACGTGGTCTAAATTTGGCCTTATAAAAATTTTCGTAAAGGGTTTTGGGATCATCAAGGTGGGGGTTTTTAAAATATTTAAAGAATAATTCAAAGCAATTTTGACAGATACTAAGCAAAAAGCTGGAATTTTCACTGACCCGACCCCAGTGTCACCCCACGACTCATCGTTTCCATCAAATCAAAATGAAAAGGAAAAGGAGCATGGACATCTTTGTTGAAGTTCGCAAAAAAATCTTGGAAACCCAAAGCTGGAAAACCCCAAAGCTGAAAAACCCCGTGAACTCGTTTAAAAAAATGTTTAAAAACTTAGAAAAAAAGGGGTCAGAAAGTTTTGAAAAAGATTGTTTTTTCTCATCTTTACTTGTTCCCCGGGCCCAACCCTTTGGGGCGTGATTGACGAGCCTGGTGGCGTTCCACCAACAGATCTGTTATGGGAAAAAAGATAAAAGGTTCATTTCAAAACCCCAAATATATGGGAGATTATTGTTGGGTTCCTGCGGAAGGAGAGCTCGTCATCCTACAAGCGACAAAGGAAGGGAAAAACCCAAAGTTTTTACTTAAGCCAGGGATTCGCATTTTTTTTTTTTTTGGGAGTAAAAAAAACAAAATATGCGCGGGTGGATGGTTGGGCGCGCAGGGGTGGTAACTGCGCCCGCGGAATTCTGCGTCTGCTTAAGCCAGAATAATGGAGGAAAACATCCCATTTTACTAATTTTTAAAATATGGCCCTTTAAAATAAAACTGGCCCCGGAAAAGTACTTAGACGGTTCCCTAATAGAATCGGGTGAGGAAAAAAAAAAATAGGGGTTTTCGGTTTCCAAAAGCTGGACGTGGGAAAAGAACTTTAGGGTAATAATGGAGGAATTTCACGGTCGTTTTCAGAAGACCAATATTTTTTTTTTTGGCCCACAAAAGGTGCTTGTTCTAATGGTGCTAGTTTTTTTTTTCGCAACCAAAAAAAAAAAAAAAAAAAAAATATACCAACCCCAAATTTGTTTTTTAAAGAAACCTAACCCAACCAACAGGGTTTTTAAAAAAACCTTTAAACCCAAAACCCTTTAAACCCCAAAAAATATACTTTATTTTTTTTTTTTTTTTTTTTTATTTTTTTTTTTTTTTGGTTTTTTCGCAAATAAAAAATAGCACCCCTTAGAACAAGCACCTATTTTAGGCCCAAAAAAAAATATTGGTGTCTTGAAAAAAACGTAAACATCCTCCATTATAAACCCAAATTTATAATCAACTGAAATCAGCATCACAAGTTTTTAAAGGAAACAGTGGTTCAGTCTCTGTAACAAAACAAAAAATTGAAATTTTTTGCCTAGTGAATTTTTTTTTGTGAAAATCACATTTCATTAATAAACTATCTTTTAAATCAAAAAAAGTCTCTTTCCAAGAGAGGTCGCACACGTACGTCTAGTCTCGGACACGGAATCTGAGAGATGAAACGCCTTGTTCCCTATAAAAACCGTTAAACCGGGAAGTACAGTAAGGGGTGCGGAAAAAGGGAAAAAAAATGTTTCCATTATCTCAAAAACCGGGTTTTTTTATATAAACGTTTAAATGAAAAAATCACGATTTCAACAGGCTTTTCCCTGTGGTGTAAGCAGATTTAAAAACTTTAGAAATAAGCGAATAAGTGTGCTTTTGGGCACATTTCCAAAAAAAATATTCCAAAACCCGGGGACGGGTTCAACATGAGCAAAATCTTCTAAATAAATTTTCATTTTTTTAAAAGTAGCATACGATTCCTCATAGATGCTCTCCATCAAGACATAAAAAAAATGTTTGCCCGGGTAAAAAATAGATTATGGTGCGTCAATAACTTCTGGGAAAGTGAAACATCACAAAATTGGCAAAATATAAAAAAAATGTTTTTTCCAAATCGGGAATAGCAAAAAAAGAAAAAAGGATATTTTTCTTTAGGGTCTTCTCGTTGAGCTTAAAAAAAGTATTTAAGGCATATTTGGTCTAGGGTTAAAAGTTTCATGTAAAAAAAAGGAAACGCAATGAAGGTTTAATTTGACCATTACATAAAACCTAAAAATTGGTTTTGAATTGTTTACATACAGACGTAAAATTTTCTCAACCCCAAATTGTACATTTTCCGAAAACAATAATACATGTTCTATATAAAATTTTTTCACAGAAGCATAGTTTTTGGTTTTAAAAAGGGCGCCAAATTTTTTAACGGGGATAAATAAGCTTTCAAAGGCTCAACAGTTGCTTTTGGGGCCTAAATAGGAAAACGAAGACCTGATTTTGTGATCACCATCAAAAAAGCCCGATGAAAAATCTTCATGCCAATCCGGGGGAACACAAAATTTGGGGAAATTCTAAGGCTAGTAAGGCCCAGGCATTATATTAGGCAACAAAAAATTTGTTACAGAAGACCAATTAGGTGTTCCTAATAATTTTGGTATGCTGATTTCAAATCTATAAATTATATTTTTTTTTACACGTTAGATTTTTGTAAAATTCAAAACACTTGCACAATGTCCTACCCGTCAGATTTTTGGTTTTTAATCGTTTAATGCGTAATAAGTAAATTTCTTTTTAGGTTGAGGCATTTTTTTCCAAAATAAACAAATTCTAACATTTTTTATAATACCCCAAATTTTTCCCCATTTTGCAAAACTGGTTCAAAAGCATAGTAACGGCCAACGGTCAGTCGCTCGTGAGTCAGGCAGATGGGTTTTTGAAACTACTGCTGGTAAAAGTAATGGGCTGTAAAAATTTTTGGGGTTTTTTTAACATTTTTTTTTGTTCTACGGTATGTATTTATTTTTTTTTTGCACATCGTAATAATTTCTTTCTACTTTTCTTCGTTATTTATTTTATGGTAATTACAAAGGATCAAATAGACTGCTTGGTAAATCACCCAGGCAACTTCTGCTATACGTGGACATTACACCAAGTCACTACGTAGAAACAAACAAAAAAGATTTTAAATTTCCAAAAAGTATTATTTTGACTGTAAGTTTGGGGAAGGAGAGGGGCTGGGCACCACATAATTTGCTGTGCACAGTGCGTGCAAATTTTAAAAGTTGGATGAATGGGAAATAAAAAGCTTGCCCTTCAGATCCCATGGCTTCATTGCTGAGCCCAAAAACCTTCAATGATTTTTTTTTGTTTGACAAAGATTGCGAGTTTCCAAAGAAAAACAAATAAAAAAACACGTACCCAAACTGCGAAACAGCAAAAAAACCCTACCACATAAAAATCCACCACCAGTTCCACCATCAACGACAACGACAGCAGTTCATCTGGGTTTTGTAGTGATAGAAACAAAGGAAAGGATTATGTTCCCCAAAGCAAATATTTCCCCCCCATTTGTTAATCAAGCGGAGTTAAAAAGACCAGTGCGATATTTTTGGAAGACCAAAAGAAAAAACAGGGAGGTTTCTTGGTTTCCCGACTTCAAAAATGGAACTTCTCCGCCCAAACCCCCAAATTTTCCCATTTCCGCTATTGCTCGCCATTTTTCAGTTTTCATCATTTTATTTAAACAGGAAAAATTTGTTTCTGCCCCGATATCGGGCCTGGTGGAAAGGATTGTCTCTGCTATGTCCAAAATGGCTTGTGCAGTGAGACTGTTCATTACCTAGTAAAAGTAGCCTTAAAGCGTATTTCGCACAAGGCAAAGCAAAACCCTTTAATCCCGTAGCACGCCACTGGCCTTAATGAACTTGAATCAATGGAACTGCTGCTAAACTCATAAATATAAGGCCACCTGGAATATTTGTGGCGACCTTAAAAATAACGTCCAGACCATTCATCTTCCTGATTTTAAAACGTCAAAAAATGCCATGACGATTATCCAATTGTGTCACTTTTTGCATCCAGTCACCCGTTTTTTTAAAAGATCCCATTCAAAATCTGTAAATTCCCCGAGCACTCAAAACAAAAATGACGACAAGCAGACACGCACCACGGCTCGGACGACAAGTTCGGTAGCTCCCAAACATGCCTGATACAAATACACAGAAATCAAAAAAAAATAAGTCTTGATATATCAGATCTATATATCAGATATCTATTATCAGATCTGAAAATTCAGCATCAGGCAAAGGTTAAGTAGGACTCAGTGGTTCACGTCTCTGTAAGAGAGAAAACAAAAGTTGAAATTTGTTGCCTAGTGAATTTATTGTGAAAAGCCATTTTCATTAATAAATCCTCCTATCTTTAACTCAAGAAAAGTCTCTACCAGAGAGATGTCGCACACGTACGTCTAGTTCTTCGGACACGGAAATTGACGAGACTGAGGCGCCTTGTCCCCTAATAAAAACCGTGAAGCCGTGGAAGGTATCAGTACGAGGCTGCGGAAAATGGGGAAAAACTGTTTCCATATCTCAAGAAACGGATTTTTTTTATATAAAACGTTATAGAGAAACAAATCACGATTTCCAACATGCTTCCCTGTGTGTAAGCAGTATTAAAAATACATTGAGAAATAAGCGCAATAAGTGTGCTTTTAGGGCACATTCCGAAAAAGTATATTCCAGAAATCCAGGGCACGGAGTCAAACAATGAGTCCCCAAACTCATTGCAATAATAAATTTGCATTTTTAATAGTAGAATACGATTCCTGCATAGATGCTCTCCATCAAGACATAAAATAAATGTTTGACGGATAAAAGATAGATGTAGGTGCGTCCAATAAGCTGCTGGAAAGAACATCACAAAGTTGCGCCCAAAAATATAAAAAAAACGGGTATATCTCAAGATCGGTAATAGCAAAAAAGAAACGGTAGTGCTTAGGGTCTATCGCGTTGAGGCGTAACAAAAAAATATTCAAGCATATTTGGTTCTAGGGTTAATAGTTACCTAGTAAAAAATAGGGAAACGCAATGAGGTAGTATTGGACCATTACGTACAGGCTTTCGCGGATGATCTTTGCGCCAGAATCCGTTCATCGAGATTTACCGCGCAGATTTAAAGTTGCTTCCCAAGCTATAAAAAAAAGCAGAAGGCATGAATCGTATGTCTGACAGTAGACGTACATCATCTTTGCCCACTCACCGGTGTGGGGGGTTCGGAGGGAGGGTTTCCACTCCCTCTCCTCCCTCCATAGGCGGTTGACAGTTTGCATGATTTTGATTATAGCCTGCAGCGTTTCCATACACCCGGTTTTGCCTGTTTTGCGCTGGATTGGATTACATAAAAGGGGTGGGAAAACATACGGATGGCACAACGATTCAATCAATCATTGATCTTTACAAGGAGGGGTATCAATAATAAGAAATTTGCAAGACTTTAAAGGACTCTAAAGCTTAACTCTAGAACAGTGCAAAATTTGATCCGGCCGAATTTAAGGCTGGCGGAGGAGGTGAAATCTCCCGTCCCAAAAAAACACCCTGGGAAGCCAAAAAAAACGTGTGTAACAGAACCTAGGAGCGTGTAAGGCGACCAGCTTGATCGCCAATACTAGCCTGTACAGCCAGAGAACTGAAGGAGAAAAAATCATTACTCGTCTGGTAAGTGTCGCTTCGTACTGTACAGGGAAACTTTGAAACGTGGACCTTGGCGACAGGGTTACCGGGCGGACTAAGCACTGTATTAAAGACCGCCAAAAGGAAGGAAAAGGCTTCACTTGGCAAAGAAATACAGAGATTGGGCCTCTGACAAGTGGCGGGCTCGTTGCTGTGGAGGACGAAAAGGAACATTTGTGTTAGTGGAGGAGGACCAAGCAAAAGTGTACCGTCGCCCGGCTCAGACCCTACCAAGCCTCGCTACACACGGAAAGACCACAAAACACCCTCCCAGTTTAATGGTGTGGGGTTTGCTTTTCTTTTCATGGTATTGGGAACTTAGTTATTTTCCCCAAAGAACAAAACGTAACAAAGTGGTGTATTTTGATCTTTAAATGACCAACCTGGAGGACTGCTTTGAAAAGACACAGGACAGATTTTCCAACAGATGGAACATCCTGCACCCAGCTGAGATGTGATAACAGTGGCTTGTGACTGCCAAGATTGGGAGAATAGTATGACTGGCAGGTAATTATCCCGATATATCACCATAGAAAATCTTTGGGCCATCATAAAGGCTAAACTCCGCATCACGTGGACACCTCTACACTCCCCAAGCTTGAAATGAGCTCCGAAAAGTGTTGGGACAGAATTTAAGCCTTGGTTCCGTTCAAAATCTTGCTGACAGTGGACCACGGTCGCCTTCAAAGGGTCATCAAGAGGAAGGGATACGCAACGAAAATACCTAACTACAATTGTAAGTGTTGATAGTCTACAAATTTTGTTATAACCATGGTGCGTCATACGTGTAAACATTTCCCGTTTTTCGGAGGCACGCAGTGATTATCCGCGTCAGACTGTAGTCAGTGTCTCAGGAAAAATGACAGCGCAGTCCCGTCCATATTTACCAAACTTTAGTAAACCAATCAGAGAAAAAAATATACATATAACATACGTATACACTAATTCATGTGGAGGCGGTAGCGGATCGTGGTTAGCGTCTACGATTGCGTTTCTCGGGGACCCGAGGTTTCGATCCCCGAAGAAAACCAAAAACCTTCTGCACCGTTCGATGGCCTAAGAAAACACCCACAGTACCAATTCAACACTCACCTTGGATTGCGCGGATGTGCATCGGAGGACACAGGGTGCTGCATGGAGCCTCTAATCACAGGAGTCACTATCAAGAATACTGCTGCGCCACCACGGCGAGGACCAAACCCATCACAGCCCTCAAGTGAACCTCCAGGAGCCTACATCCGAGCCCTGGGTAACACTGCCTACAGGCGCTATAGGCTCAAATGTATAAAAAAAAAAAAAAAAATTTGATCTCATTTTGGTAGCCTATGTCTATTGTTTTATATATTTTGTTATCCTATATACTTGGTAAATGTTTACCAACACGGACCGAATTGCCTTACACAAATGGGAGTGTGGTTTCTGTTCACCTTATTGGATTCTAAGGAAAACCAGAAGACGCCTTAATCGGCGATGGACGAGCGAGCCGTAGAAACCGATAGCAAGGAAATTTACTGGGACAGGGGTGCTGCACGTGCGCACGGGCGGCGTCACCCGGAGTTGACGTGTGTGACATTTGCTAGGTGTGTGGTCTCAACACACACCAAAATTTATAACGTTGTCTGACACCCCTCAAACCCGGCAAGCGCCAGCTGAACCCTCACGTGAGACCAAAAAAGTCAAGCACAAATAGGGATTGGCGAGGGCATATCAGATGGCGAAGACCGCTTGTCAACGGAAGCGGAAGCATTTCGCATAGGGCTCCAAAACAGCATTTCCGCATAGGCCCAAACAGCATTCGCATAGGGCCCCCAAACAGCATTTCGCATAGGGCCCCCAAACAGCATTTCGTATAGTGCCCCCAAACAGCATTTCGCATAGGGCCCCCAAACAGCATTTTGCATAGGGGCCCCAAACAGCATATTACATAGGGCCTCCAAACAGCATATTACATAGGCCCCCAAACCAGCATATTACATAGGGCCCCCAAAAAGCATATTACATAGGGCCCCCAAAACAGCATATTAGTTAAATTACAGTGGAAATGGGGAGAAGGGAACGGCCCGCAATAATCAACATGAGCTGGAGACTTGTAAAGGAGAGCAGAGATATCGCCGAGGCAAGTGTTCCACCCATAACCAGGTCATGGACAGGGGTGAAGAGCAAGAAATGTTAAACAATACTGTGTTGCCAGGGTTTTCGTAGGTTTTGCTTCCACCTTTGTATTGAATGAAATTAATTGTTTAGGATTTACATTGATTACAAACTGAATTGGAGCATTGAAATTTGTCTTATTGACGTCACTATTTGCTTTAGTACGAACACTTCTCGCTGCGGAGAGTACTGAAATGGAATGAACTAAGGGGGAAGGGGAGGAGTTAAGGAGTAAGGGGAAATGCTGCACCAAGCTCAGGCAAGTAGTTCTATGGTTTTACTCCTGAGCAGTTTTTAATATATATAAGAATTTTATCTTGGTAGTCGTGGTTGGATACTTAGGAATACACCGAGTAAGGCTGAAAACTTTTTGGAATTGTGGGGAAGATTATCCTAACACGCGGAATAATCACCTGGGGTTTTTGCAATAAACACAAGAACTATATTTGAAAACATCACCTATTTTATTCACCATGAACATATTTCTCGTTTGAGATCTTAGGACACATATACAAACTCTTATTGTGGCGCAGGGGAAGCTCTCTACAGAGCATAACTGCATCACTGAATTACATTCTTAAGAAGTACCACTATCGTCCGTTATCAAACTGAGCACTATAGGTATACCTGGAATATATATATAGGAGAGAAAATGTGAGAGAATGAGTTGGTGTGGGGATTCACTGTACCATGTGCCCTGGTTCTGAAAAGAGTGGAGAGACGACTCATTTAATAAACACTTATAAGGACAGCCAGGCCTCCTTATGCGTTTAATGAAAACTAACAACTCTACCCTATATATGGAAAATATAGATAGAAATATTATAACAAGGAAGGGGGGGGGAATAGGAGGAGGTACGCACGTTCTTACCTTGAAAGAGTGGAAGACGACTGGCTTCTCGTGGTAACTAAGGTAAAGTGGGATGAAAGGCGGAAGGGGAATGTTGGAATCCTATGAAATTGGCCTCTCCTGAAGGGAATTATCGGACATGAATGACTAAATTAACGAATGAAACAAGTATACATATGAAATGGCTGCCTTAATACAGGTTCTGTTACTTTGATATAGAAGAATTTAATATGTTTATTCTAATATCGGGGAAAGTGATTTCCTTTCGTTCAAGCCTACGAACGCGTTTTTTAGAGCGACGAGGAGTGGAGTCGCGACATAAAATTGGCGACTTTTAATTTAGCAAATAACTCGACTAACCCCATCCATTATGAATGTGATCGTCACTATTGTGTCTATTTTGAAGGACATTTTTTTTTTTTTTTTTTTTTTTTTTTTTTTTTTTTTTTTTTTTTTTTTTTTTTTTTTTAAAATCTAAGAGTGTTCTGATATGATAGGAGGGTGAGGAGGGGAGGAAAAGTTGAAGCTACTAGTTATCAATGATCGCGAATAAGTGTCCCACGAATTTTGACGTACTCGTAGTGTCTGGGGGGGAGGGAGTGGGGGGAGGGGGGAGATAGAAGTGGAGATATGGAAGAAAGAAGAAAATTTTACGAGAAAACGAAGAGATTGAATTGACCTTAATATAATAGGAATACCGTTCTCCATATGCTGGGTAACACTTGACAACTTGCCCCAGAAAACAACATATGATTATTGAAACCTTTTTCCTTCTTAAATACATTAAACCCGGGAATTGTACGAGAGAATTTCCATCCTGCTCTCCGAATTTACGGGCAGTACAATACAACAGGCATTGAAGGAACTTATTAAGGGAAGACATGTGGGAAGTAATCTTAATGGGTTGATTTTGTCTATAAGTAATCGATGTTGCCTTACAAGCTAGAGTCATCCTGGTCAACACTACTACGGGGTGGTGGAGCTTTGGATCAGGGAATTGACCAACAATGTGACTCAACCCTGAAAGATATACAAAACAAATGTTTCACAAGCACCATTATTTACCATACATTACTAAAAGTCACAACTTGCACTGCCAACCAAAACTGCAGGGGTCATTACTCCATCACAGAAACAAAAGGGCACGGCGGTCACCACACATGTACACACGCCCAACACCACCACCCATTGCATACAGGACACACTCCCACAGGCACGGGTACAACCACACTTGTCACCAAAACACCACCTCAAAAGTGGACTGCATGTGCCGGCAAATCCCTCTTTGTCGGAAACACTGCTACAACATCACACTTAAACTCCCCAAGCAAGTGTTGGTCTAAATGTGTGTACATTGAGCATAGAATTGTTTGTAAAAGCTTTTCCCAACTCAAGACATTCCAAATTTGTTAACACAATATGTGTCAGGGTGTGTTTGGTGAGGCACCCTTTTCAGTAATCTGTTCCCCCAAACCAAAACTTTTCCCCCCACCCCCAAAAGACATCATAATTTTTAACACAAAGGTGATGTGTCAGGGGTGCTTGGTGAGGTTACCCTTTTCAGTAAATCTTTTCCCACACTCAAGAACATTCATTAATTTTTAAAACCAATGTTTTGTGTCAGGGTGTTTGGTTTTGGTGAGTTACCGTTTCAGTAAATCTTTTCCCACACTCATGGACATTCGTGATTTTTAACACCACTGTGTGTCGGGTGTGACTGGTGAGGTGAATCTTTTGAGTGAATCTTTTCCCACACTCTAGACATTTAAAGCTTTTTATACCACTGTGTGTCAGGGTGTGTTTGGTCAGGGCACCACTTTCAGTAAATTTTTTCCCACACACTAGACATTCATAAGTTTTAACCACCACTGTGTGTCAGGGTGGGTTTTTTTTTTTACTCTTTTCCGTAAATTTTTTTCCACATCAAGACATTTATAAGTTTTAACCACCACAGGGCGTCAGGGAATGTCTCTCAAGCTTACTCTTGAATATAGAAGGGTTTTCACCACAGTTGGCACTTCAGCTCACTCTCTGCCTTGTGTCCTGAGCTGCCTGCCTCCAGGTGATCTTGCCATCACTCCTGTGCTCCCACACCTGAGGCAGACTGATCTGCTGCTCCCGCCACTCATGCTTGCTGCTCGGCCCCACAGCCTCTCTCCACACAAGCTATACTCTTGCCAGCCACGCGCTACAGCAGTCGCGGGAAACCCTCAGGGATGTCGGAGCGAGGCCGGGTTATTGCCGGGCGGGAAGCCAGCCGGCTTTGAACTGTGACCTCAGCCCTGCAACAGGGTTGACAGTCAGAACACAGAGCAAACACGCTGCCTTGGCACCTTGCTCCTGCCTGCAGGGCCCACAACCCTGCTTCCTGCCTCACTCACACCACACTTGGCAAGGCCTCCTCTCCATCCTCCCCACTCAGTGAAAATAGCAACAAGTCGGTCGTCTAGTTGCTCTTTGATAAATAAAACCCCCGCAGACGCCACAGATGTAAACATGTCCCTCCAACTTTCCACTAAAGGTTTTCTGGTCCCCATCTGTGAATCCTGGCGCTGTGCGCCTTGGTCTGCCCCTGGGGCGTTATACAGTAATACTGGCGCTGTGGCCCCTGGTCTGGCCCCTGTGGGTTATACAGTAATCCTGGCGCTGTGGCCTTGGTCTTGGCCCCTGTGGGTCATACAGCTAATCCTGGCGCTGTGGCCTTGTCTGGCCCTGGGGGTTATACAGTAATCCTGGCGCTGTGGCCTTCGTTGGCCCTGGGGACTTATACAGTAATCCTGTGCGCTGTGTCAGTGGTCTGGCCCTTGGGGGTATACCGTAATCCTGGCGCTGGGGCCTTGGTCTGGCCCCTGGGGGTCATACAGTAATCCTGGCGCTGTGGCCTTGGGCTGGCCCCTGGGGGATATACAGTAATCCTGGCGCTGTGGCCTTGTCTGGCCCCTGGGGATATACAGTAATCCTGGGCTGTGGACTTGGTCTGGCCCCTGGGGTTTATACAGTAATCCTGGCGCTGTGGCCTTGGCTGGCCCCTGGGGGTCTACAGTAATCCTGGCGCTGTGGCCTTGGTCTGGGCCCCGGGGGTTATACCAGTAATCCTGGCGCTGTGGCCCTTGTGGACTGGCCCCTGGGGGATATACAGGAATCCTGGCGCTTGTGGCCTGGTCTGGCCCTGGGGTTCTACAGTAATCCTGGAGCTGTGGCTGGTCTGGCCCCTGGGGGTCAATAACAGTAATCCTGGCGCTGTGGCCTTGGTCTGGGCCCCTGGGGGTGTATACAGTAATGCCTGGCGCTGTGGCCCTTGTCTGGCCCCTGGGGGATATAACAGTAATCCTGGAGCTGTGGCCTTGGTTCTGGCCACTGGGGGATATACAGTAAACCGGTAAGGATTTGTTTCATCGCCCTGACATATCTGCTACTACCTTATGAAAGGACTAATATTTGTCATACACGTCTTCTACTAACCTTCAACCTCTTGGCAAGCTGTTATCTGTGTTGGTCAAAATCAGACCAAAAATGATCTAATAGAATTAAACAAAGTGCAACTCCACCGTCGCCATTAATACAGTCAGAGACCTAGCGGGCACGCCCTCCTCACAGACAGAGCCAGGATAGGTTAGGTTAAGGTTAGGATAAGGTTAGTTTAAAATAAAGCTAAACTCAACCTAACATTAACCTAGTCTGAAAACAGTCTGGCTGCTGTCCAGAGAGAAGACTGGGAGAGGCGCCCTCCCGCGCGCGGTCTAGACTGTGCTATGGCGACGGCGGAGCATTTCTTTATTTATTATTATTAGATCATTCTTGTCCGTGATTTTGACCCCAAAGTAACAGCTGCCAAGAGGTTTGAAGGTCAGTAGAAGACGTCGTATGACAAAATATTAGTCCTTTATAAGGGTAGTAGGCGAGATATGGGCAGGCACATAAAACAAAGCTTAACCCCCCAGTAATCTCCCGTTTTTCCGTCGGCGGACGTTATCCGGCGCCAGCACTTCGGCGTATTAAAACACTATCCCTCCATGTGATGCATTATCGGGGAAAAATTCTCCAGAATTCTGGAGGATCCTGAAATTCTGAGAGAATGGGGCCATGTCTAGGGTGGGCAGGTATTCAACATAATACCAAGTATTGCCGATGCGGGTTTTGGGGAATAATACCGGTTGCGTACTTCACAGCGGCATCAGTCAAGGATAACGGTAATGGTATCCATGGTTTTTTGCCAATAGCGGTATTACCGGTAGAGCAAGATCTAGATATTCTTAGACTATCTAGATCTTGGTATAGAGGACACGGCCAGAGAAAGCCCCGTCAAGAACAAGACATCGCGTCACTGGCGTGTCACTGCCATCCTAATAACCAGTGGTTTTAGTGTTATGTGGTAGTGGATACTTTTCTACCACCTCTGCAGGGGAGATATTAGTACCTCCACCTATGCTGCTAGTGTCTGGCTGCATAAGAATTGTTATTGGATGGAACTGTGGTCCCCGGTGTGCCATGGGGTATTGAAGGACAACTCATGATGTAGTGTATCAGAGAATTGGCACTGATGTGCCCACATTAATGGCAAGGTGAATTGTCTTGGTTTGCCATCTTATAAATAGCAGGCAAATCCAAGCTGAGGCGACAAGAGAAAGAGGAGGAAAGGAGGTATCAGCGTGGCTCGTCAGCGAGTAGGTGCACTAGAGTAACTTGAGATCGATCAAGAGACCTAGGTGAAAAACTAGGTACCTTGAGATAGATCAAGAGACACTTAGGTGCAACTAGAATACCTTGAGATGATCAAGAGAACCTAGGTTGCAAAAAACTAGAGTACCTTGAGATAGATCAAGAGACCCTAGGTGCAACTAGAGTACAATGAGATAGAATCAAGAGGACCTAGGTGCAACTAGAGTACCTTGAGATAGATCAAGGAGACCCTAGGTGCAACTAGAGTACCTTGAGATAGACAGAGGCACCCTCAGCAAACATGGGCTAGCGGGCCTGCGGTCGGCTTGTGCCGGGGTACGTATCAGCACCGCGGCAGGGCGACTGGTTTCGGGCCAAATCGGATGAAGCCGATGTCGGCCCTGCAGCGGGAACTGTATTATATCTGGGAGCTAATTATTGATCACATTCGTACAGGCCCACACACAGTCTTCCTTGCTCGGCCAAGGATAATATTTTAAGTGGATGTGACATGTAATGGCCGGGCCGAAGGACTCTGTAGGGTGCAAAGCTTGGATTAAGGATAAGTGTTGATTATTAGGTGGCTAATCGTAGCCAGGCGTCAGCTGTGGCCAATCGCGCCCGTCCCGGTGTCTCGTTAGCCATATTCAAAATATGTAACAGTGGAAAGTGAACGGCCGCAGGCGCTACATTACTGCTTTCACAGGCCTCGCAGGCTGAGGACGACTGCATTCTACTCCACAAAGACTTCTAAGGTACGTAGGAAAGGGGTTGATGACATCGTAGAGATGATAACATGCCAAATACACACCCGGACAAAGAGACAAGAGTTATAAACAACAAGCTCAGGCTAGAGCAAACGGAACGGAGCTGCTATTTTGTTGTGTTTTCACAGTTTAAATTAGTACATGGTAAAAATGCTAGAAGTAGTCGGTCAGCCCCGCGTTCCGAATTTGATCACCGGTATCAAATTGTAGGGAGAGAATGCTAAGAGTGTTTTTGAGAAGGTATAAATGCCCTAGAGTTAGAAAACATGTGATAGCATTGTGGGTGGGTCGGCAGCTTCTATATGGCGTTATCTCCCTTTTTCCAAAAATGGCCGCCAAAAACACCCAATAATTATGAAATATGACACAGAGCGGTATCATTCTCTTCCAAGCTGGTCATAAGGACAACCCCATGTCCAAACTTATTCAGTATCCGAAGACCTCAGTGTTTTCCAGTGAGTGCTTTTACCGCATAAGGAAGCAGGAAATGTTTGGTGGTTTATATGCCCACGTGTAACAGCGTATATCATGTCCTGGTAAATGACTCCCGACAGATAGCAGTCTTGGATTTATTCGTAGACTAGGTGTATCTCCAGTGAGGAGCCCGACAGAAATCGCTGTAACTCATTTGGTATGGCGATATGGAGTAGCTACATCAGACGGATGATATGGCCACGGGGTGAAAATCATTCCTATTGATGGCCGTTCGAATGTGTGACGAAGTCTGATATATGTATGCTCTGTGTGATACTGTAGACTTTGCCTTCCAAAGCTTGAGCTCCCGATGTAGATTTTGATATTTTCCAAGGACAACATCCTTTAATGAGCACCAGCATGGAACCATCAACAACTCCCTTGTCGTCGGAAAATATTTCTACTGCACCCCAAGCTCGGATTAGTCTTCTGTGCATATTCTTCTTTGTTGAATCCTTCAGAAGAGTTAACTCCACCAGACAACATTAATGATTCAATTTTGTGGTCAAGGAGTGAGGGATAATCCTCTTGTTGGGGATAATATATTCTCTGATGTATTCGATAAAGTTGCTTGGTAAGCTTCTCCTTCAAAAACCTTGTGATACAGTATAAATTCATCTGTTACTTTCTCTTCTTAATTCTCACTGCGGTCCTCTTTTTTCCTAGTGTAATTCCTAGAGCAGAAGCGTCGGTAGTGTGCCTCTGCCGCACATGTTCTCTACTGGTTAGTGCTATCATCATGCCGTCTGCATTTCTGACGCACGCTCTCTTAGTGTTTTGATCTACTCTCAGTGTTGAAGCTAGCGTAAGTGTTTCACGTGTATGGAGTGCTTTTTTGGAACTTGACCTTGCTACAGAATACGAGATCGGAGCATAAACTCTTGCTTCATGTGTTGAGTTCTGAAGACTTTTTTGGGAGGCAGTCACTACTACCAGATAGATCACTCCTACATTCACCTGCTTTCACTTTTCAGAGTTTCCAAGTCTCTTTTCATGGGAACATGCTTCTACATTTTCGATGATTAGAATATAATTGGAACTTCTGTGTCCTGAAGCGTTTTTTGAAAAACGTCTAGAATGGGGACATGGTTCCTGACTTTGGCGGCTTCAAGTAAGGTTAACCAGGAGGGTCAGCTTGAGGACTGACAAAATGTTCATCCCGTCGGATACTGCCTGGGTATGATGCACAGTTCTTGGCGGGTGCCTGTTGGGCGGTTTCCATGGTAACGGACATTCCAGGCCTCCTACGTTTGAAGTTCCACAGCTCCACCCCGCGACCACCGGATTCTGGTCCCGGATTCTTCTCTACATCACCAGCCTTCAACAATAGCTTCGGAGAAGGTTTAGTCGGCTGCTACTCACCTCCCCCCCACTCCAAAACACGACTTTCTCTGAACGCACGACCTGCGGCCGGGCTGTGTCTTCCGGCATGGTGGTCTCCTCGAGGTCTCCAACGTCGCCAAGTCGATCGTTCCCGGTCCTTCTCTCGGCGATGAAATACGACACCTGAAAAAGAATTTTTTTTTTAAAATATATGCATGTATATTTATATAATTAGATAATATACAGTTGGAAAAGGGGATACTCCCATAAAAGCGCCACTGGCCACAATGCTATCACCATGTTTCTAACGCTAGGCATTTATACCTTCCCAAAAAACACTATTAGCATTCCGCACCTAATTGATAACCGACCAACCCCCCAGGCTGAATCGCCTACGTCTTTTCCCGCCCTTATTAGGCTTTTTTTTCCCTTCAGACCTTAAACAGATCATTTCAGATACCTCTAAACACGTAAATATAAAGTGGGGTGAGATGCAACTGCAACCCCCCTGCCCCCCCTAAATGACCCCATATTGGATCCCCAAAATAATATTACTAACTAAACCTCACTATAACTACCAAACCTTACAATAACCTCCTAGCGAGACTAATTGCGGGAAAAACTAGAATTTTACCAGGGTAGGTTAGGGTTATATTGAGGTAAGGTTAGTAACTACATTTTTTTGGTTCCTTTCTAGGAGGCTATTATTGAGGTTAGCTTGGTTATAGTGAGGTTAGGCTAGGTTATAGGAGGTTAGATACAATAGTTCCATAGTAAATTTGTGAGGGTTCAGGGGAGTCGTTTAGGGGGGGAGGAGGGTGAAGGGGCAGCTCTCCTCCACTTTATTAATTACGATTGTCTGAGATATCACAGGATCTGTGAAGGTCTGGAGGAAAACCCCTCGCTAATAAGCGGGAAAGGACTCTAGAATTGCTACCGTTCATGGGAGTTAAGTAATAAGGCCTTGTACGTGGAGAAGATGTTTACTTGGTTGATTTGGGGTCTACTGTAATGCAGTTTAAAGCATTACAAGGCACGAGTTATAAACCGTCACCAAGTTATAGAACTGACAATTTGCAAGCACTTCTAATCCCTATAACCCGACGGGAAATGAGATAATAAACACATGGGGGGTCTGGAGGGGGCGAAATCCCCCCCTTCTCCAGCGAGGTTTTTATATAGGATAAGTAATCAGTGCCCAGCTCGGTTAGTTAACTAGTGTGTGGGGGGGGGTTCTGGATGGGCGCCAGCCCCCCCCCCCAGGGGTGTTTATTCAGGAGAAATTTTGGTCAATAAGAGGATATTGTATTAAAACTGCAGTTTTTACTGGTAATTGTGATGAATGGTGTGTCTTGATGTAGCCTTTTGGTACAGCATACTGACCCTACTATATACATGGGCTAATATTAGAACATGGACTGTGTCTGGATTCAAGTATTTCACCTTTTCTACTGTTTCTATAGGTGAGAACGATGTGTGAAAGTAAACAATGAAATGTTGTGCAAACAATTTTTCTTAGATTGGTAGTTAAGGGCAAGACTATGTTAGGTTAGTAATGCAAGGCTAAGTAGTTTAATGGTGTGAATAGGTAAATATTTACTTTACCTAAAGTACTTACTATATACTTTTAAAATGGAGTTGTTTTTTCCAGTCATAACGTCTAAAAAGTGTATTTTTAGAAATGTTGTCACAACTTTTAACGGATATTAATTTAAAGAAGCAAAAACACTGCATTTCTAAGATATTTTGGTAATTTTTCAACCATTAATTGAGTATGTGGATAAAAATTGTTCTATGCCTATGTATTCTGATGTGTTTAAGAATGATGGCTTTTAAAAAAATTGTCGGAAAGCCTCATTTTGCAGTTATTGCTCCCCATACGTCCTGCCTTCAGGTTAGGGCTACGCAAACCAATGTCCTGGTTAGGTTAGTGGCTATTATTTTAACACCACTCTGGTCCTGATCTCAATTTCTAGGTAAAGATGCATTGCGTTATGGATTTGTTAGAGTGTTAAAATTTTTATTTATGCGACACCCCGAAAGTGCAGAAATAGGTGTAGGAAAAAAATGATAAATGGCGTATATGACCAAAGTTTAGGATACTATAAGGATTAATAAATAAACATTTCTCTCTCAATTTCACAGGATTGTACAAGCAACGAGTTTAAGTAATCATTAAATAGTTTAGACAGGCTTTCATCCATTTTATGATTATGCACCAACATTCTTTGTATTGTGGTCTATCTATTATATGGTCTTTGTATTGTGGTTCAGTGGGGCCCGTACCCAGGAAAATTAAAGGGGGGGGGCATATATATATATAATATATATTATTCTACTTATATATAATATAGATATATATATATATAGATATATATATATATTATATTGTATATATATATATATATATATATATTATTATAATATTATATATATAATTTTTTTAAAATATTTATATATATGAGATTTGTTTATTTTTTATTTTTTTTATTATGTGATTTTTTATTATTTTTATTTGATATATAATATAGATATTTTGTCTTTCATATTTTTATATTTTTAATTTCATATATATATATATATATATATATATAGAATATATATATTAGATATATATATATATATATATATGATCATTAGATTATATATATATTAAGATATGATATATATAATATATATATATATATATAATATATTCTATGGTTCATATATATTATTATATCTATATATATATATAATATATTAGAGATATATATATATATATATTGATATATATATATATAGTGCTCCAGAATATTATATATATATATATAATATATAGATATATATATATAATAATATACATATACAGTTTATATATATATAATATTATCTATATATATATATCTATATATATATAATATATATCTATAGATATATATAATAATTTATTTATCTATTTAATTATTTATTTATCATTCATGTTTATTGGTTTTATTTGTTATTTATTTCGTTATTTGTCTGGTCATTAATAGAAATTTTCCCACATTGTTCTGGACTTTTTTTCCATTTTGAACATACAGTGATATATTTCTATGAAAATTATATTTATATACACCCAATATTGTTGTTTATTGACAGTATTATTCTGTAGCATCGGCCGGATGGTGTATTAGGGCACACATGTGAATTGCATGCTGACTGCCAGTGCCAGGAATGCTCAACACAGGCAAGACGATATACTGCAGCCGAAACTGAGATTTGGCTTGATTGAAGTAATAGTGATCATTTGTATCTTTGTTGCACTATATTGGTCCTAGCTTCATACTGTAAGAGTTGAGAACCCATTCAATCCTGGCAACAGGTTATTCATTCACAAACCTGTTGTTCATTTAAAAGTGGGGCGGTTGTACGCGCCGCCGACTAGCTGCCCTTGCAGGATAGCTACCCTGCCACGACTACGCACACGCTGCAATGACGTCACAAGGGGAAAAACTTTGGGCCCGCCACCGGGAAACCAGAACTTATCATCAGTTTCCTTTTTTAAACCTAAAAAAGTCTAAAAATTTAAACCCCAAAAACCCTTTTAAAAACCAAAACCAAACCAAAAAATCAAATCAAACCAACCCTTAACTTCACTTAAAATTTAACCTAATCAAACTTTAAATACCTAAAATACCTTGCTATTATCATATAAAAATAAATGGTTAAAAATTTTGGGGTTAAATTAACGTTTGGTTAGGTTTCATTTAGGTTTTTTTTAAATTTTGGATAGGGTTTTAGTTAAGTTTTGTAACATTAGGTAAAATAAGCGAAATTTACATAATGTTTTTGGTCCAGGAAAGGGGGTGATCAAATTTTTTCCCGTTGATTCATCTGTCGTACGTGCGCAGTCGGGCAGGGTAATATCGGCGTGCTACACCGCATTAGGAACTTTTAAAAAAAGTTCAGCTGCTTTAGGCCTGCTTTGGGCACATTTAGTCTATTTGGGGGCCCCTTTTGGCACTATTCAAATGCTAAGTCGGCCGTTGGGCATATTAAATGCTAATCGGCCTGCTTGTGGGACTATTTTTGGGTCTAATCGGCCTGCTTGTGGGACGTTAGTTTCTGTGTAGGCCGCTTATGGCACTATTTGGATGCTAAAACGGCTTCTTGTGGACGATGCAGTTGCTGTGTTGCCCCCCTTTTGGGACGTATAGATGCTATGTGGCCCGTTTGTGGCCAGTATGGCAATAGTTTGGTAGGGTTTTCCGACACAGATCTGACACAGAAACGTAACGTAAACCCACACAGGCCCCCGGGTGCAAACATGTACGCACAATTGTCTCGCAGCCAGGCCGATAACTTCATTACGGTTTGCCGATTCAATGCCAATATGCCGTTTGTGATTTGCCGGCACTAATTTGATGCCGGCCCGTCATGACAATGTTTGCTGGGTAGGTCCCCAAGACTAGGACACTCGACCAGCAAGTGCCGCACAGTTAAGGGGACCAAACAATCATCACAGTAAGGAGGGTGGCCCCCCTCCATGAGGAACCCATGTGTATATAGAGTGTGACCAATACGCAATCGTGCTAAGGCAGTCTCCCATCTCCGGGAGAGACCGCAGTAGCTCCAGTCCTCGGTACTTTGGAGTATGGTGCGTAGTTTATTTTGCCCTATAGTGATCTAACGTTCCTGCCAACTGGTGTGAACTGATCTATGGATTGCCGAGCGTAGGTCCGTAGCCGGCACTGCAAAATGTGATAGAGCTGGTCTTCTAGCTGCAGCTTTTGCCAAGGCATCAGCTTCCTCATTACCGGCAACACCTACATGTGCCGGTACCCAACAAAAGCTGACCGTCCGGCCTCGCCTCTTGAGCAGATAAAGCCATTCCAGGATGGCATTGACCAGCGGATGGGGAGAGTTAAAATTACATAGTGATTGAAGAGCACTACAAGAATCACTAAAAATTGTAAAAGAGACATCCGGAAGGGTAAAAATAATCATGAGAGCATATAAAATAGCACTTATTTCAGCCGTAAAAACAGATGAAACACTTGGAAGGCTGACGCCTTTGTTAAACGATGGGAATACGACACCGTATCCAACTCCTTCGTCTGATTTGGAACCATCAGTAAAGACAGGGACCGAACTCTGATGTGTGCAAAAGTGGTCTAAAAACTGGGCACGCTCAGCCTGAGGAGGTAAAGACCCTTTTGAGAGCGGAAGGCTTTTGCAAAAGGACACTTCTGGGAGAAGCCATGGACCGACTGTCGTAGGCCTATGCGGGCAGATCCGTAAAGCAGGGAAGGTTAGCGTCTCTATAATAGCTGTCAATCGGAAACCAAGGGGCTTTTGGTAAGCTTCTTCGCCCATGGTAAAGTTGCGATCCTGAATCACAAGACACAGCACGGCAAGCTATTGAGTCAGGGAGGCGTTGGAGGCGATACCAACATTTTAACAGGAGGGACTGGCGTTTAAGATCTAATGGGAGGACACCAGCATCCACCAATAGACTTGGGATGGGAGATGACCTGAACGCCCCGGTTGCCAGACGGACACCAGCATGATGTACCGAATCCAGCATCCGCAGTCGAGTGGGTGTGGCAGAGGAGTACACTTCACATCCATATTCAAGCTTTGAAAGGATAAGTGAGCGGTGAAGATAGAGGAGTGTAGCGCGATCAGCTCCCCTAATCTTATAAACTTTTCCTAAGAGATGATAAGATAGACAGCACGAACACTCAAAGGACAGTAGGGCTAGGAG
>JACEEZ010006599.1:2500-20000 GCA_016584305.1 Chionoecetes opilio
TCAGTGGGATCCATTTCACACGTGCTGAATTTTGGCAGATTGGTGAAACCGGAAACCTCACACCACCTTTCCTGAACCTCAGGAAAGAAGTCCAGCAACTAATGAAAGGTCTGCAGTAAAAAACCCCAAAAGACCAGATCAATATGTTTCTTGGTAATTTCCAGGATCTAAATGGAAGGACAAAAGGTCAGAAAAAAATAATTTCAATACCGAATGAAAATGGCCTACTAATAATTTGGTTTTTTGGTTTTCCTAGAGTCTAAATGAAAGGCAAGCATGACACCAACTAATGAAAGTCTGAGTAACAAATGATACAGGGAGTTTCGTACACAAATTTTTTTCAGTTTTTTACCCTAGTAGATTCCGTACACCAAAAACTCTTTCGTAGTCTATAGAAACCCTAGTCGTTTCGTACACTCAGTCGATTGAACTTGATACTAGAGTACTCGAAACGACACCAGTAGTACGAAAAATCATAGTGTAAACAACTTGCGGTACGAAACTCCCTGTACCGTAGAATAGCCTCAAAACGTCCCCTAATCAATTTTTCTTTGTTTTTCCAGATATAAATGGAAGGGAAAGATGACCACCAACTATGAAGTCCCAAAGAAACCCCCAAGTCCTTAGAGTGAGTTCCGGGGAGGGAGACATGACAGAAGCTCCCCTATACTGGAATGACTTGACCAGGAGCTCTTCATAGGTACTATGTGCTCAATGTACTCATTGCATGTGCCTTATTATGTATAAATTTGCAAGTACTTAGTACTATTTGTCTTTTTTTTTTTTGTTTTGCCGTATGGCTCGGGTGATTAAAAATTATTATATCCCGGATAGGTAGGGTCATTCCTAGGTATCATCAGAAACCGCATTATGTGGAGAGCCGATTAATAGTATTTGGGGTCTGTTGCGTAAGTCTGTCCTTGACTCCTCCGATAGCTGAACTTGGGGTTCATATATGGATATTTTCTTAGCTCTGTGAAGGCGAGTAGTGTCGAAAAAGAAGAAACAAAAGTGAGTGTCCCAATAAGGGGAAGGCATCTCGTTCAAGGTAGCAGATTCCCTACGAGGACGCAAAAGTGCAGCACGGAAAGTGGACGCCATTCGCTGCCCCAGGGTGCCATTAAAAGGGGACTATCAGTTTAAACACCAAACTCCTGTTTTTTTCATAGCTTTAAAGAGTCCTCCATGTACATATCAGTGCTGAATATTGTGCAGATTGGTCAGTGCGCAATTTCGCCAAAGTTTCTGGGACTTCACGCAAACAATGGAAGAAGCATTTCCATCTCGTGATGAGACAATCTTTGGATTACTTGGCAAATCGAGTATCCTTCTTTCACAATGTACTTGAAACCTTGGATTTTCTTTTTTTGCAAGGGAAACTCTGCCCAAATATGCTGTAAGGGACAGGGGTCAGTGGATTGTCAGCAATTTTTTAAGATCAATTTTTCCATCAGTTTTGGGGCTGGACTTCACAAAAGCTTGACACCCATGTTTTTTAATTTTTTTTTTTAGGGTGATTAACAGTTTTATATTTAACTGTTTTTAATAAATTTTGGGTAAAAATTTTTTAACACATTTCATAATTTTTTAAACCACTCACCCAAAATCGTTTAACGGGGCTTGGCAAAAATGTGTTTAAAACTTTGTTGGACAACAATCTGAATTTTTAAAAATTTTTATGGCTTTGAATTTTGAACCTGCTTCCCAGTCTTTTTTAGCTTCCCATGCTTGGCCTTTTCCTCCCACCAACATTCCCAGATTGTGGTTGGGAATTTCGCTTCTTGGGCCATTGGTTTGCATAACGGGGCAGCCTAACTTCCCAAGAGCCGCTTTCCCTTTCCTTGCTGCTTCAAAGGGTTTTCTATTGTTTTTAACAGCCCCACTACCAAACAAAGGATCCAAAAGGCTCCTCTCCTTAGCAATGTCAGCACCAGGGTGTACTCTTCAATGTTTGTATGAACATTGAAAAGAATGTCAAATAAGGCATAATTTTGTCCCCCAAAGCTGAAGAAGAGGTCAGGCATTTGCAGAGATTTCTGTAGACTGTGAAGTTATTAGTCTTATCCCCTAGAGTGACTTGTCGCCCCTCGATTCTTCCAACGCCGTCTTTCCTTTTGGCCTGAGCGTATATTGTCACGGAATCGTGTAATCCTCGATGTTGTGCGAATTTTCATCACTTAGCACAGCGTTTCAGATAACCTTATTAGGGCACTTACAAGCTTTCAATGAGATTTTGGAGGATTTCGGCAGCTGTCCGAAACCCCTTCTTTCCCCTCTTCAAGAAATGGGCAATATCAGTTCTTGGCTCCTCATGGCCTTGTGACAATTGGGGGCGAGATAGTTCTTTCCATATAACTCCACTCAGGGAACCAGAGGAGTCAAACCAGCTTCGTAGGAGAATTCGCAAGACCTCCCATCCATCTTTTTCCCCAACATTTTGAGGTAACCACAGGCTACCTCAAAATTCACTGTGTTGTATTGGTGTGGTATTATGGGGTAATATTCTATTCCAGCTGAGATGGTACTTCACAGTCAATGACACATAGCCTCCCCAACGGCACGCTCTGTGTGTCTTAGCGCTGTGTAAACGATAGTATCCACAATAGGTTTTTCACCATAAGTCTTATTGCTTCATGGCCCCGCAAGACTTGTGGACAATTTAATTCTGGAAATTTTCGTTTTCCCCATAAAGCAATTGGAAATTCTATCTGGTAGCAATTTTATCGTCTTTTACCCCCCCTTTGGTTTTTTACTATCCTGGTGTGTACCCCCAACTTTCGCTGGTCCTGGTATGACATCTTGTGAAATCATGGGGGTCGAGGACAGACCCTGCCCCCACATGTCATTACATACTCACGAAATTGTCAAAGTCTGAAGAAATACGAACTGGGAAGTGGGTTTCTGATGATGCTAAGGGGATAGGCTTGAAGTATTGTCAATTTAACCGCTAGTGCTGTCTCAAGTTTAGTAGAAATGAGTTTCTCACAATGCCAAAACGGTTTAAAGGTGATTACATTTAGGCTACGGGGAAAATATGTCTTTGTGCCATTCCCAGAATAACTTTTAGGCAAATTCCATTTTTTTATTGGAACAGCACGGAATATCCTGACCCACTAATTGATATGCGATGGTCCTCCGGAAGGTGTTTTATCTCCCGACAGAACATTGGTGAGAAAATTTCTCCAGCACTTTAGGTAGGGGCAGAAGATGTATGCTCAGATCATTCACAGCCCTGCCATGGCATTTCATCAGTGTCCTGAAATCTCTTAAAGGCTTTATCCCCAAGGAGATCTGCAACCCCTTTTAGTTGTCCTTTTGACCAATTGGGAGCTGATTGTAGCATCTTTGATATCAGTTTTTAGGTTTAACACAAGTAAGAACTAAAATTTCCACCAGCCCCAAAGGACAGAAACTAGAAAACTTTATAAACCCTTTATCGTTTAGTTTACTTGAGCTTTTCACTGCGATAGTTGGGGTTTGGGAAAGGGATTTTTATTGATGTGAGAAAAAATAAATTTAACGCAATCAAATTTGTCTAACTACTTCTTTCTATCGATTTTCAGATTATTATTCTTTCTCTACGTATACCTACCGTAGCTTCCTATACTTTACTTACCTCTGTATTACTAACTACTGATTCCTAGAACGATATTATATATATAGCTAGATGAAGAAATATAAAACTAATAAGATATTGATAGATATATATTTATATATATATAGTAATGCATATATATTATATATTATGATATGTAGACTCTATATTATATATATATAAATTATAGTATTATATAATATGGATATATGATATTAGAGAGATGTGAAGATATATAATATAAGTAGGAAAATGGGTATACTAATTAAGGATAATTATAGATAGGATAGTAATAGTATTACTATATATATTATATAGAGCCTGGTATATGATAATAGATATATGATATTCGATATAGACTATATAGAGCTACCTATATATATATATGATGATTACTATATATTATTTATTTCTATATATGTATGTAGGATATCAATATTTAATAAGAATATATTTATGGTATTAAGATATGATTATTTTGCAATGATAGGGGGAGAAAGGAAGGAGAGGGGTCGGGTGTGGGCATTCCCGGGACCGCATGCCCCCCACCGGAGTTCCCCCTGTGAACCGAGACCGAGAGCGAATAGGACAGCGACGACCACACTAGACCCCCCATCGCCCCGTACCCCACCGAACCACCTCTGATGACAGCTGAGACTGACGAGAATAATGACCGCAGACCGGAAAAGATGTTACCTTGGAAACAGCCGCCCCCCACATTATTAGTATGACATCAAAAGACTAGTCTAATACCTCTGGCTGGGACGTGTGGGACGTTTCTTAGAAAATCTTCCACGAGAAGCACAAACTTCCTTTGGTCGGCCAACGGAAATATTTTTTTCATGGTGAGAGTGTGTTGATGAGTATTAAGAATGAAATCTGCTAAACCATTTTTCCTGTCGCAAATATTATTTTTGTGGTTGTGCCATAGGGTACATTAGGTGAGAGAAGAGCACTAACCTGTCTCTGCTGCATTAACCGGTAATGAAATAGGTAAGTGTAGCCATTGCTAGGGTTAGGTATAAGGTTATCTGTTAGGTAAAGGTAGTGGTTCGTTATAGGGGCTGATCATAATGATTTTTGTCAGCATCTGGCCCCCTTAAGCAAAACAATCAACACAAACAAAAAATCTAAGAAAAAAAAGTAGTCATTAGTGAAACAACGCCCACAGAAAAATCTTGCCACAGAAATGGGTTAGATGATTAATTCAAAACAACAGTATTAAACATAATTTCTACTCTACTCACAGACATTAGTAAAATAGTCGCGTTCACCAAGAGAACTTCGGTGGGGTGTCACTGGTGGAAATTTACCCGTGATTGACCAAGAAAGACCCGGTTAAGCGTTTGTATTCCTAGCCCTTCCGCTGTTGTGGTGCTTAAGTCTCGTTATGCAGGGTTCAAAATGTAGAAATAGGGTTAAAACTACTCAGAATGCAGAAACTACCCGATGCTGGAGGTAAGAAGGTTAACCCCCTAGAGACCTAGTAGAACGTAATCATTGTAATTGGGTACCATTAGACGTTTTTTTTAGTGAATATATAAGCAATATTTTAATAGGTATGAACCTGAGTCTAGTATCCTTAGTCAACCTAAATAATTGGTATATTCAGTGACATTTTGATTCGTAGTTTTATGGCTAACAACAGATGCTTTTATATTAGCAAAGAAAGATTCTGGGAGTGTGGAGGGGATAAGATTCGTTGTGTTTCGCCACCTGCCATACTCGCGTACATACCTATATGATGGAACTATTCTTTTATCGAATGCATGCTTCTACTAACCTTCAAACCTCTTGTCAAGCTGTTATATCTGGTCAAGATCACGGACAAAAATGATCTAATAAGAATAAATAGGTGCAACTCCACCGTCGCCATCGCACAGGAATCTATGGACTTTTGAGAGCCCACTACCGAACTAATACCGGGGTGGGTAGGGGGCACTGTGTGTGTGTGTGCTGGCGCACGACCTGCCATGACCGGATTCGAAACTCGGCCGAGCGGATCGTAGGTAGACGCGCGCGCGCCACACATCATCGGAGCGATTCCGTGAGGCGAAGACTTAGGGAGGATGGGAACAAAATGATGGTTAATTTCAGTACATGACATCTAATTCACTTTGGTGGACAAACAGTTATTTTCGGTGAGTTTAATGGGTTTTGAATTAATTTGCTTACCGTTGTTGGTCGCAAATCCATTATAAATAAAAAAAATGGCGACAAAGTGATTGAAAAAGAAATGTGCACCTAAACCGAACCTGTAATAGACCTTACACTAACTAACCTTTACATGACACAAAAAAAAAAAGCTTTTTTGGCAGAAATGGTTTTAGCAGATCATTCAAAAACACATCAAACTCAACAGAAAAAAAATAATCTCGTTCCACCAAGTGAATATGTAGTCAAAATGGAAATATATTACTAAAATGACCTTTGCGCCACTGTCAACACTTTGTTTATGTCCACTGATTTATAGTGTTCTTTTTCACTTTCTTTCTTTCTTGAAATAGGTTCTTTAGGCTGTTTCGTTTATTTCTCTTCTTTTCTGTTACTTCTCTTCCCTCTTTACTTTTCTGTCCTATATTTCCTCCGTCCTACCACTCCTTCCTTTTTACATTTCCTTTCGTTTCTTCTCCCTTGCGTTCTTTCCTCCTACATTTCCTGGCCTCCTTCTCTCATTCTGCTTTCTTGAAAATAGGTGCTTAGTAACTTATCAAGACTCCATTCTTTCTTGATAGGTGACTCGTTATTATCCTTAAAAACCCTTGACGACCCAGACTATTTCCTTTCTATAAACAAATCAGTGTTCGTGAGCCAGAGAAATAGAAAAGTCATGAACAAAGTCGTTCGGTTTCGTTCGTAACTGTGCACACTGGCCCGCCCCAACGGAATTACCCCAAATTAGTAGTGGACAGGATACTAACGCGGGACATATCAATAAAATACTGCTTATACTCACTAAAGAGCGCCTAATGTAGCCAAATTACAGTGGAAAATTACGTTCTGGGGTTCAAGGGGTTTAAGACTCTTCTTTCTTGAGAGGTAATAGGTCTGTTTTTGCAATATTCTATGATAGCTTTAATGCAGTGCAGCGAGGGAAATAAGGGTGATAAAGCCTTTGCTAAACCCTATGATAGCTGTACAGAGACGGGAATAAGGTTATAATTCTTGCTAATGCGATAAATAGCTGAGAGGGAATATAGGGTTTATAATGCCTTGCTAACACCTTATATAGCTGTACAGAGCAGAGAATAAGTGGGGAATAATGCCTTGCTAATACGCTATTGATAGCATTGCAGGAGAGGGAAATAATCGTGTTCATGCGTTGCTAAACATCTGTGAAGCTGTACAGAGAGGGAATAATGGTGTATGCGTTGCTAACATCTGTGATAAGCTGTACAGGAGGAATAATGGTGTTAATGCGTTGTAATAGCCTTAATAGCTTTACAGAGAGGGAATAAGGGTTTAATGCGTTGCTCATACCCTATAATAGCTGTACAGAGGAGGGAATAAGTGTTACAGCCACAGTGCTATACCAATATAATAGACTGTACAGAGAGGGGAATAAAAAGTGTTAATGCGTTGCTAACATCCTGTGATAGCTGTACAGAGAGGGAATAATGGTCGTAATGCGTGTAAATCCTGTGATAGCTGTACAGAGAGGAATGATATGGGGTTAATGGCCTTGCTAATACCCTATGATTAGCTGTACAGAGAGGGAATACGGGTGTTAAGCGTTGCTAATACCCTATGATAGCTGTACAGAGAGGGAAACGGGTGTAATGCGTTGCAACATCCTTGATAGCTGTACAGAGAGGGAAATAATGGTGTGGAATGCGTTGCTAACATCCTGTGTATAGCTGTACAGATATGGATAAGGTGATAATGCCTTGGTAATACCCTATGATAGCTGTACAGAGAGGAAATGTAAGGTGTAACGCCTTGCAATACCCTATGATGTATGCTACAGAGAGGGAATAATCGTGTTATGCGTTCGCATAACATCCGTGATAAAGCTGTACAGAGATGGAATAGGGTGATAATGCCTTGTTAATACCCTATGATAGATGACAGAGAGGGAATAAGGTGTTAAAATGCCTTGCTAATAAGCTATGACTGTGAACTTGTGAACCACCACCTCATGGTGTAAACACACTTGGAGTGAGCTCAAGGAAAATCTTGATTTCACCTAATTTGAAAAGGGTACTAACGCGCTTGTGAGTCTAAGGACTGATGCACTAAGAAGTCTAGGAAACCATAACGTGAAGAACAAAGTGATTTAAACTCACGTTTTGAGATAATTAGAACGTTAAAGTAAGCAGAGGTCCGACGTGGACCCTCTAGTAGACCACATAAGTGAACCAAAAAGTGAATCCAAAGCAGTTGAAGCAAACAACACTCTATACAAACTTTACGGTCTCGCACCAAGTGGAGCGGTGATGAAGTTCCTGGCTATATTGGATCAATCAAAGGAAACCATTTAACGATGCTTCGATTGGTATGGAGAAGACCTGTACGAAGGACTCAAGGAAAGACAAGAAAAAGACCCAATGAAGTCATCACCAGCTTGGAATTCACCCACGCCCCGAAAACTGGATTGAAGCTTTGACAAAAAACTGAAAGCAGGCATCGGACGAGGGAGATGACTACGCAAAAACGGATTCATTACTTCACTAAGGAGAAACACAAGCGTCTCACGCAGAAGACAGGATAACATCTACGAATCTCGAATGGACTACCGTGACGGATCAAAGATTCGAAGTAATAACCTGAGCGTTATTGTTGTATCATCTGAGAGCCAGGAGAAAATTGGGAGCGCGGGCCAGAAGAAAATCAACAAGATCATAAAAGAACAATTGGAACATTCCTGAAGTAAAATTGAGCGAAGCAAACCGTGTTGGGAATTTCACCAGCCATCGGTCGCGGGACACGTCCAAGTGTCGCTTCTGGTTCACCGGAGCGGAGCAGCTGTTCCGAGCACACGGCGCAAGGCTTAAGGGAACGAATATCTACCTCAATGAAGACCTACTGCACCTGAATCAGTGATATGCTCGGCGTAAGCAATATGGATACCATGAGAAGGAAGCAGAAAAAATGGGAAGCAGAGCTTTCTATCAACTACCGCAACTCCTGGAGTTGTGAGAGATTTAGTGGGGTGAGTGTAGAGAGGTGGGAGGGTGACGGGCAGGCGTGGTGAGGCGACAGTTACATCTACGCCCCGTATGCCGCAACGGACGCTCCTACCCCACACACCCCGTTGGGTTCTCATCCGCGTACTGCTACCACGACAACTGCCAGAGACACCGACCACCAGTACTACAGCAGCTATCACCACCACCCCAGTGTCTGACCATTGGAGTGCACTGGCGCGTGCCTCACCGGCAAGGAGTATAGTGGAGATGAGGAGCTGCAGGGGTGCTACAGCGCACTAATCTCAAAGCGCCCCAAGAAACCCTGCAATCTAGACAAGAGGAGCAACTGCGTGTAAAGGAGTCAGTCTACGTCCTACAAGTATAATAAGTAAATTACTAAAGACTACATAATTAATCTTATACCGTCATTAATTAAAAGCATTTGTCTAATGTAACACATAATCATGTTTTACCTTTTTCTAAATATCAACTGATGTAGGACTCACTTAATCTTGAATTTCAATCAAAGAGAGAATATGCCTTTAGAAGATGCTCGAAAAGTTGTGCACGAATCCTTTGAAGTTGAAATGACACTTATACAATTGATACTAACCCTGATAGTTTTCTACTTGAATTGTAGATTACACAATTTCCTGGATTGCAATTATTTCTTTTTTAGATGTTAAATACTTGCAATGCATAGTTTGCCTAAGAAAACATTTCCATTATTTTGGCTTACACTATCTGCAGATTCTTTACATTTGAATGAATTTATAGATGGATGCATCACTTCATTAGACCACTCTTTTGATGTTATAGTTTGTGTGAGACGAGGCTCACACTGATATACAAAATTTGTATAAATATTCCCCAATACACTATGTCCTAACAGTTTACTCGAGACAAAGTGGAGGGAGTTACAATTATACTGAGACATGCTATGGAAGTGTTAAAAGAAACTGATCATGACTATGAAAATGAATGCCTGGAAACCCAGCTTTGTAGAGGTGTGTGATATCAGGTTCATGGATAACTTTATTGTTTGGCAACTATATAGAGACCCCATTATCTGATGCGTAGAGCTATCTACGATAAAGATTTGATGAAATTCTCACGATAAAATAAGTAAATGAAAATAAAATAGCATACACGTTTAATCATACTCATACATAAAAAAATATGTTAATTATTTAAAGCTTCTTTAATTTTGTTCCTACGTTATGTCAAGTGGTGGGAGAAACTGGTCAGCGCCGCGGTTGCCGGAAGGGAGTTTGCGGCCCAATCCTCAAAGGACAGGTTTCCCTCATCACCATAATAAAAAGACACAGACCCACATTCATTCATCCCATAAATTTTTTAGGTTTTCCCCTATGTTGTATAATTCTTGATTTTAAAAACCCCAATGGAGATTTGTCAGCCACAAAGGGAAAGGGTACATTCCCTATCACATCAAAAAGAAGCGACAACCCCATCATCAATATGATTATATTCCTCACCTTATCCTATAACTATAAAATGGATCAGACTACATAAAGTAATTATCTATATATTTATATAATAAGACTAACAATATATATATATATATATATATATTTTAAATATATATATATATTATATATATATATATATATATTATATATTATATATATATATATATTTTAGATATATATATATATATATATATATATATATATATATATATATATATTATATACAGAAAATCAATCTTCCTAAATATTTCCTCATATTCATGTTAAATGGCCATTCCAGAAGACCCAAAATTTAAGAAATAAGAAACATTAGTAGAAAGACAGCTCAGAAACATATGTACAAGTCATCCACCAGTCACTCACATATATTCCTTCCACCCCTTGGCAGTGCAGGACAGTGCAATTTTCATGCTTCTCATCCTCTTCCTCTTAATACTACTAAACTACTAAACTTGATAAATACTTAGCATCAGCTGCCCAACTGGATTACTTCGGCTCTACGTCATTTTTTCTTCTTCTTAAAGTATAGTAGTATGGTTTGATATTGCCCCGCGAATTATATTATTAACATCCCAGGATTATTAGGGTTAGTGGTAGTTTCAGTTAGCATACTTCATTCCTCTTATTCTTCATAAAGGAACTTCCATGTTTCTATCCTCTTTAGGGACAAGGTATACTTTTCCAACTGTTATCTTACATGTAGTTTGATAGTAGTATGTAGTTCAGCAGATACCCTCAATAAAGACCAATAGGTCTCCTGGTGTCTGTTCTTCCTCTGTATTCCTATGTATTCCTTCTCCTCCTGGCCTGGAATATTCTATTATTCTGTGATGCTCGTAGGTTTGGCGTCAATAATGCATAACGATATAATATAGCCACAATGTAATATGAAGGGGAGAGTCCGGGGGGTCACTTATTTGTCAATGGATTTCATCGCAACTTTCAGGGAATCTTCTTCACAGTCTTAGCAATGTATATAAAGTGTATCATCCAATATCTGAGAATCCATAAAAAAAAAAAAAAAAAGTGTCATTTTTGGGTGTATATTTAATCGAATAGATCTCTGATACTAATATTTCAAATTTGAAGAATGTTGATGAGTTCAATATTTTTTATATATGCAAATCTATGTTTAGTTAGATTTAACTTAAACGTTTCATGTCTGACGTTATAAGCATATTTTTGAAAAGGCTACTGTTGTTCTTCAATAGCTCAAGTTTTGACCTGTTTAGAGCTATTTCTCGAGCCTTCAAAAGCTTTTTACGCTTACTGCGGGGCATGATGAGTAAAATAAAGAGCTAAAAAGCACGGCAGAAGACAAATCTAGTTTTTATTGGCTGTCCGCTCGTCTTACTAAAAAGAAAAAATCCGTTGTTGTGGTCGCTATTATGAAGGGGGGCGAAGCGAGGCAGGTGGAGGCAGGTCATGGAAGGCTGCTGTTAGAGGAAGTACAGACAACACAACAACAAACATATTCACGTAATTAAAACATAAGAGTGATAAACATTTGTCTGCGATCACTAACTAGGATAAGGAAATGCTATTTTTTTTGCTTTCTTAAGAGTAGATTGAGAGTGTCCATTCCTTTACCTGGTGTGTATGGGAAAGAAGAAGAGTTACAAGTTATTTAAAATCCATTCACGCCCAGATCTTTCCTTTGTTGTATGAAAATAGTCTGTTGTTAGCTAAAAAATTAAGAAAAGTCACTTAATATGCCAAATTAGTTAGTAAACAATGATACTAAACAGGTCATATCTATAAAATATTGCTTATATTCACTAAAAATCGTCTAATGGCACTCAAATTACAATGGAAATTACGTTCCGGGCCTCAAGGGGTTAAGGGTAGATTGAGTGTGTCCATTCTTTTACCTATTGTCTTGTGAAGATATAGACAGAGAGAGAGAGAGACATACAAATATACGGGCAGGCAGACAAACAGACAAAGACAGACATGTAGTCAGGCAGGCAAACACACAAACAGACAAAGACAGACAAACAGACAGATCATTGAGGGGAGAAGGAGAACATTTTCCTTTACCTGGTGTCTTGTGGAGGGTGAGGCAGGCAGTGTAGGTAGGTGAAGGCAGGCTGTCTATGCACAACAGAGGGATGGCTGCCACCCTCTGACTCATGGCTCTTGAAAGACTCCTCCTTGTAGCGATGCAGCTCCTTCCCCACCTCCTCCAGACCAATAATACTAATAATAAGAGTAATAATATTTACTTTATTCTCACCCGAAGGCATACAAGCAAAAACAACAACATAATATATAGACGAGGGAATGAACTTAAGTACTAAAGCAAATAATTGATAATAGCTATATACCTCTATAATAATAATAATAATAATGTTAATATCACCCGGAGGCATACAGGCAAAAAAACACAACAACAACAAGACAAATAGTTAACTTAAGTACTAGAGCAAATTATACATAATAAAGGCACATGGCACGAGTACATTAGAGCACATAGGCCATGGGCTGATGGGGGTCCCCATGCACCCCCCCCAACTATTAACTTTCTTTGGTATTTTCATTTACCCCTGGGTCTGGTGACTTGGAAAAAGCATGTTCACAGGAAAACATTTGGGTCTCAAGATACCCCCCATGGAGTTTTTTTACCGCGCCCATTTTTTCGTAAAAGTCAATGTTTTAGGGGTAGACGAAATTGATTTGCTTATAACTTCACTTTGAACAGACCAATTTCAACATAATTCATGTCAAAATGTTGGTATTGGTGTGTTCTATCATGAGGCTTTTGTTACTGTCCAATGACATCATCGATGACGTCATAAGAGGACAAAAGACCACGCCCCTTTGTTAAAAGTGAAAATTCTGCTAAATCAAAGTTTCTTGAGGCAAAAAAAATAAGTTCCATCTCCAAATGGAGGAAAAGGTGTTTAAATGTGTTTAAAAGTATCCTATATTAAATATATTTGAAGATCAATCCATGGCTGCATGTTTTTGGTAACACTTTTCCTCCATGGTACGAGTCCTTATTCTTGATCATCGAGTGTAAATGCAAAAAATGACCATGAAGTAAATGCCGTATGTCTAAGATTGCTTGTTGTGGGTTTTCTTCTTCCAGCACCCTCCAGCTTTCTTATACTGTGCTGCCCTCTTTGTTTATAATGAATTGCCAACTTTCCAGCTTGGTTTTAGGGCACAAGTACCATTTCTCACATCAAAAGAGGTTGTGGATAACCATGCTTTCCAAAATTCTAATGGAAACTGTAATTAATCTGATTCAACAAATAAATGGCAAGTAGAAAGGTAGGAATAGAGAAATATACGTGTAGATCAAATAGCACCATTACAAAACAAGAAAGTTAAGCATGTATTTCCATGTGTATCATGGAAGCATGGTATCATATCACACACAGGTCATGCTGTGTATTAGTTATTTAGGCTACCTGTGAGTCAATGAGGCTATAGCTGGTGACCTTATGCGTGTTACAAGTGATATTACAGGCCTTCTCAATGATCTCGGCTAATAGAGTTGATGATAAAGGAATGTAAATTTGCTGAATGACGTGATTGCTGTGACGCTGAAGGGCGTAGACCTAGGGCTGATCTTTTTTTCTCTGCTGCCATTCGGCTATGGAACAGCCTCCCACGTGAAATACGGTCTTTGCTTTTTACCAGCTTTTAATCCGTAAAGCGCGGCTATGCCCATTTGGTCACTCACTAAGAAAACGCGAGTATGCCCAATTGGGCGGCCGCCAAATTCAAATAGGTCGGCAAATTTTTCTACCGATGAAATCTGGCAACTCTACTTTACCTGTGAATGACCGATTGGTCACACATAGGCTCAGTGATCCAGTGACCAGCATGGTAGGTGAAGGTGCTGAGAGGTCTGTCAGGTGCATACATTGATACACATTCAAGTTTGTTTAGCGACTATAAGAATTTTGGCAAAAGTCCCGCGTACACAGAGATATTGTCACACAGGTATCCGCAGTTTACGGGTTAAGAAAGACATATTTTTTAAAATCGATGTACCAACTTTTTCACTCTTTTAGTTCACTGCAGCGTGCAATGTTTTATTAATTCCCTCCTTAGTAGTCCAATTTTATAAATTGACATTGTAAGGTGCCTTTGAGCACATTTGTGATAAGGGCACCTAATCATAATTAATTTCGGTTAAAATAATCATTCTTCTCTTTTTTCAGGCATAAAGACGTATAATGGAACATAGAAAAAAACGAAAGCTGGACGATGGTCTAGACCAGGAAAAAGGAAGTTGCATAATCCATGCAAAAGCTATCAAAGCCGATGACTTCACATTCATTAAGATGAAAAAAATGTTGAGCAACAAGCTGCCATGGAGAAAGCACATAGAGAATCGTTTGAGAAGGTCCGCCAAGTGATCAACGATGACATTGTGATTGGTAAGAGAGTAGTTAGACTAATTGAGTTGCGTTCAATTTATGTTTCTCACATCAATGAAACTCCCTTTCCGAATCCTAACTATCGCAGTGAAAAGCTCAAGTCAAAACAAGAACGATGCAAGGATTATCAAGGACTTCTAGGTTTCTGTCCTATTGGGGCTGGTGGTCAATTTAGTTCTTACTTAGTGTTCAACCTGAAAACTGATATCAAAGATGCTACGAAGTCAAGCTACCAACTTGGTCAAAAGGACAAGCTCAATGAGGTTGCAGATCTCCTTAAGGATGAAGTCATTAAGAGATTTCAGGACACTGATGAAATGCCATGGCCACTGGCTGTGAATGATCTGAGTCATACATCTTCTGTCCTACCTCAAGTGCTGGAGAAATTCCTCACCTATGTTCTGTCTGGAGATAAAACACCTTCCAGGAGGAGCAGTCGCATAGTCAATTCAGTGGGTCAGGATATATGCCGTGCTGTTACCAATGAAAAATGGAAGTTGCCTAAACATGTTATTCTAGGAATGGCACTAAGACATATATTCTGTAGCGCTGAATAGATAATCATCCTTAACCGTCTTGGACATTGTGAGAACTACTCATTTCTACTAAAACTTGAGACAGCACTAGCGGTTACAATTGACAATACTTCAAGCCTACTCCCACTTAGCATCATCAGAAACCCATCTTGCCAGTTCGTATTTCATTCAGACTTTGACAATTTCGATGAGTATGTGAATGACATGTGTGGTGCAGGGTCTGTCCATCGATCCCATGGGATTATGCTACAAGATGTCATACCAGGACCAGGCGAAGATGTTGGAGGTACACAGCCAGAGATAGTAAACATACCAAGGACGGGTCAAAGATCGATGAAATTGCTACCAGACTCAGAACTTCCAGATTGCTTTATGGGAAAACGAAAATCTCCAGAATATGAAATTGTCCACAAGTACATTGACGGGGGCCATGAAGCAATAGAGAACTTGATGGTGAAAAACCTATTGTGGATACTAATCCGTTTACACAGCGCTAAGACAACACAGAGCGTGCCTGGTTGGGGAGGCTATGTGTCATTGACTGGTGAAGTACCATCTCAGCTGACGACAATAGAATATTACCCCATAATACCACACCCAATCACGGACAACACAGCAGTGCAACATTTTGAGGTAGCCTGTGGTTACCTCAAAATGTTGGGGAAAAAGATGGATGGGACTGGTCTTGCAGACATTCTCCTCGAAGCTGGTTTGATCTCCTCTGGTTCCCTGAGTGGAGTTATATCTGGAAAGAACTACTCTCAGTCCCTCAATTGTCACGAGGTCATGATGGAGGCCCTAGAGAGACTGATATTGGCCCGATTTCTTGAAGAGCGAAGAGAAGAGGTGGCTTTCGGACAGTTGCCGAAATCCTCCAAAGATCTCATTGAAAGCCTTGTCAAGTGCCCTAATAAGGTATCTGAAGACGCTGTGCTAAGTGATAGGAAAATTCGCACATACATCGAGGATTACATACGATTCCGTGACAATATACGCTCAGGCCAAAAGGGAAAGTCGGCTGTTCTCTGGATGAGATACATCGATCACGTGTGGCTGACACAGTCACTTCTTCAGGCTGTGAAGGCTAATAACTTCACAGTCTACTCAGAATGTCTCTGCATCATGCCTGACCTCTTCTTCAGCTTTGGGGGACAGAATTAGGCCCGTTATTTGACATTCATTTCAATGTTCATAGCAAACATTGAAGAGTCACACCCTGGTGCTGCAGAATTGCTAAGGAGAGGACCCATTAGCGTCGCAAGATCCTTTGTTCCTGGTAGTCGGTGTGCTTTTGACAAGACAATAGAAGAGACCTTTATGAAGGATGCAAAGTCGCAAGGGGAAAGCGGCTCTACTGGAGCAAGTTTGAGTGGTCTGCAGACCAGTTACAGTGCATACCAACGATGGACCGAAGCAGCCAAGGAACGTGCGAAATTCCTCCAAGCCACCTACAGTCTGGCAGACATGTTCGATGAGGAGGACAATGGCCAGAAGCATCGGGACAACCGTACTGCTGAAAAAAGACGTGGTGAAAAGCAGGTTGCGAGGACAATTACAGCCATCCAAAACTTCAATGATCCATTCAGAATTGTTGATAACGAAAGGCTTTACAGCATTTCATCTGGTGCACCAGCATCAGCTCCCGTTGAAGACCATGGTTTTCGGGCAGAGGCTGCTGGTCTGCTTGCCAAGGAGAAATTCATTGAGGATCGACTGGTGAAAAAGGAGAAATTCTTTGACCCAATCAAACGTTTGAACTTAAAAACAATGGCTTATATGCGCAAAACTGTTAAGCTCAATTCCTCAAAAAACAAAACAATCGAGTACAAATAGCATGGTGACCTCGCATTCAAGCTTCTTGTGAAGTCGCAGACCCAAACTGATGGTAAACTTGATCTTGAAAAATTGCTGACATATCCACTGACACCTGTCCCTTACAGCATAGGTCTGGCAGATGGATTCCTTGCAAAAACAGACAAATCCATAGGTTTCAAGTACATTGTGAAAGAATGTGATGACTCTGACTTGCCAAGTAATCCAAAGGATTGTCTCATCACCGAAGATGGAAATGCTGTCTTCCATTGTTTGCGTGAAGTCCCAGAAAACTTTGGCGAAATATCGCGCACTGCACCAATCTGCCACAATATTCAGCACTGATATGTACAGGGAGGACTCTGTTAAAGCTATGGAAAGAAACAGGAGAGGTTATGGTGATAAACTGATAGTCACCTTAATGGCCCCCATATGGCAGCGAATGGCGTCCACACTTTCCGTGCTGCACTCTTGCGTCGCTCGTAGGGGATGCTTGCTACCTTGGACACAAAGAATGCCCTTTCCTCCCTTATTGGGCGCTCTT
>JACEEZ010006599.1:25000-27664 GCA_016584305.1 Chionoecetes opilio
GTGTGGTTTGGCCGCCGACCTGCCATGACCGGGATTCGAACCCTGGCCAGCGGATTCGTAGGTAGAACGCGCGAGCCACTACATCACGGGGCGATTCCGTGAGGCGAGACTTAGGGGAGGGATGGGAACAAATGATGGTTAATTTCCAGTTTGACATCGAATTCATTTTGGGGGACAAAACAGTTATTTTCTGGTGATTTTTTAATGTGTTTTTGAATTAATTGCTAACCGTTTCTGTCGAAAATCATTTATAATAAAAAAAATTGGCGACAAACATGATTGAAAAAGAAATTGCACCTAACCGAACCTACATATACCTTACCTAACTTAACCTTTACCTGCCCAAAAAAAAAAGATTTGGGGCAGAAATGGTTAGCAGATTCATTCAAAACACATTCAAAACTCAACAAAAAAAAAAATAATTCGTCCACCAAAGTGAATATGTCGTCAAAATGGAATATTATTACTAAAATGACCTTTTTGCGCCTCTCTCAACACTCTTGTTTCTTTTTCTTTCTTCTTTCTTGAAATAGGTTCTTTAGTGCTGTTTCGTTTATTTTCTCTTCTTTTTCCTGTTTACTCTCTTCCCTCTTTACTTTCTGTCCTATCTTTCCTCCCTCCCTACCCTCCTTCCTTTTTTCCTTTCCTTTCCTTTTCTTCTCCCTTGCGTTTTTCCTCCTACATTTCCTTCCTTCCTTTCTTTTTCTTTCTTCTTTCTTGAAATAGGTGCTTAGTAATCCCTTAAGACTCTTCTTTCTTGAAATAGGTGACTGCTTAGTATCCTTAACCCCTTCACGCCCAAAATTTTCCTTTTCTATAAAAAATCATGTTGTGAGCCATAAAATTTAGAAAAGTCCCCTGAAATTACCAAATTTGTTTAGTGGACAAGGATACTAAAGAGGACATATCAATAAAATACTGCTTATACCCCACTAAAAAGGGGTCTAATGGGGAGCCAAATTACAGTGGAAATTACGTTCTGGGTCCCCAAGGGGTTAAGCCTCTTCTTTCTTGAAGTAGGGGAATAGGTCTTGTTTCTTGCAATTTTTCTATGATAGCCTTTAATGCCAGTGCAGCGAGGGAATAAGGGGGATAATGCCTTGCTAACACCCTATGATAGCTGTACAGAGAGGGAATAAGGTTGAATAATTCTTTTCTAATGCCCTATAATAGCTGAGAGGGAATAAGGGTTATAATGCCTTGCTAACACCTTATGATAGCTGTACAGAGAGAGAATAAAGGGGGGTAATGCCTTGCTAATACGCTATGATAGCATTGCAGAGAGGGAATAATCGTGTTAAATGCGTTGCTAAAATCCTGTGATAGCTGTACAGAGAGGGAATAATGGTGTTAATGCGTTGCTAACATCCGTGATAGCTGTACAGAGAGGGAATAATGGTGTTAATGCGTTGCTAATACCCTATAATAGCTGTACAGAGAGGGAATAAGGGTGTTAATGCGTTTTCTAATACCCTAAATAGCTGTACAGAGAGGGAATAAAGGGGGTTAATGCCTTGCTAATACCCTTTTAATAGCTGTACAGAGAGGGAATAAAAGTTTAATGCGTTGCTAACATCCTGTGATAGCTGTACAGAGAGGGAATAATGGGGTTAATGCGTTGCTAACATCCTGTGATAGCTGTACAGAGAGGAATAAAGGGGGTTAATGCCTTGCTAATACCCTATGATAGCTGTACGAGAGGAATAAAGGGTTTTTAATGCGTGCTAATACCCTATGATAGCTGTACAGAGAGGGAATAAGGGTGTTAATCGTTTGCTAACATCCTATGATAGCTGTACAGAGAGGGAATAATGGTGTTAATGCGTTGCTAACATCCTGTGATAGCTGTACAGAGATGGAATAAGGTGATAATGCCTTGTTAATACCCTATGATAGCTGTACAGAGAGGGAATAAGGGTGTTAATGCCTTGCTAATACCCTATGATAGCTGTACAGAGAGGGAATAATCGTTTTAATGCGTTGCTAACATCCGTGAAGCTGTACAGAGATGGAATAAGGGTGATAATGCCTTGTTAATACCCTATGATAGCTGTACAGAGAGGGAATAAGGGTGTTAATGCCTTGCTAATACCCTATGACTTTGACTTTGTGAACCACCCCCCTCATCGTGTAAACACACTGGAGTGAGCTCCAAGAAAATCTTGAATTTCACCTAATTTGAGTGACTAACGACGCTTGTGAGTCTAAGACTGTGCACTAAGAAGTCTAGGAATACATAACGTGAAGAACAAAGTGATTTTAAACTCACGTTTTTGAGATACTTAGACTTAAAGTAAGAGAGGTTCCGACTTGGGCCCTCTAGTGACCACATAGTGAACCAAAAAGTGAATCAAGCAGTGAAGCAAACAACACTCTATACAAACTTTACGGTCTCACCAAGATGGAGCGTGGGTGAAGTTCTGGCTCTATTGGTAAATCAAAGGAAACATTTCAACGATGCCCTTGATCGTATGGAGAAGACCTGTACGAAGGCTCAAGAAAGACAAGAAAAAAACCAATGAAGTCATCACCACTTGGAATTCACCCAAGCGAAACTGGATGAAGCTTTGACAAACTGAACAGCATCGGACGAGAGGGAAAGACTACGCAAACGATTCAGGCTTACTAGGGGAAAACCAAGCTTCAGAAGCAGGAATGAACCAA
>JACEEZ010006600.1:7500-10000 GCA_016584305.1 Chionoecetes opilio
AAGTTCATTTTTTTCGAAGTTCATTTTTTTCGCAGTGCATTTTTTTCGCAGTGCATTTTTTTCGAAGTGCATTTTTTTCGAAGTGCATTTTTTTCGAAGTGCATTCTTTTCGCAATGCATTTTTTTCGCAGTGCATTTTTTTCGAAGTGCATTCTTTTCGAAGTGCATTTTTTTCGAAGTGCATTCTTTTCGCAGTGCATTTTTTTCGCAGTGCATTTTTTTCGAAGTTCATTTTTTTCGCAGTTCATGTTTTTCGAAGTTCATTTTTTTCGCAGTGCAGTTTTTTCGAAGTGCATTTTTTGTGTCCTTGGCCAGTCCTTTGTGATGTAAAAAAAAAAGTAGTTATAAGACCGAGGTTGGTCAGATTTCAGTATTGAACAAAGCATTGGGAATATACAATCTATAGGACTGCTTCATCACGCCAAAGCTCTTTTTCTTAGGGTTTTACTCCTACTGATGAAAAAAAAAAAATAACGAAGTTGAACCCCAACTCAGATTGTCTTAATTTTATTTTAATTTAATGTTTCGCAAGTTATCCTAAGCAAATGACCGGAGCCTTTTGGTAGCACAGTGTCTCACATCTTATATTCATTATACTCATAAATACATTGAAAATTATCCTGTAAAAATTTTAAGATCTCTTGGCGGAGTGAAGCCCCCAATGTTTCAAGATCCTAAATACGCCCCTGAGTAGTAGTAGTAGTAGTAGTGGTAGTGGTAGTGGTAGTGGTAGTGGTAGTGGTAGTAGTAGTAGTAGTAGTAGTGGTAGTGGTAGTGGTAGTGGTAGTAGTGGTAGTAGTAGTAGTAGTAGTGGTAGTAGTAGTAGTAGTAGTAGTAGTAGTAGTAGTAGTAGTAGTAGAAGTAGTAGTAGTAGTAGTAGTAGTAGTAGTAGAAGTAGTAGAAGTAGTAGTAGTAGTAGTAGTAGTAGTAGTAGTAGTAGTAGTAGTGGTAGTGGTAGTAGTAGTAGTAGTAGTGGTAGTGGTAGTAGTAGTAGTAGTAGTGGTAGTAGTGGTAGTTTAGTTTAGTTTAGTTTATTGCCATATCTTTAGAAGTACATATATTATATAATTATATACAAATGTGATCTTAGGCATTAGTCTGCCGAGCAACAGCTCCCTGGCGGACAGGAACAGTGTACAAAATATTATAAATATATGAAGGGCGGCAATAATATAATATATTTACAAAATAAACAAAATGTTAACTACCATAACAATTACCCAAGTTGATTGATACAATTAAACACTAATTTTGCTACTGAAAATACTAATGATGTGAAGAATATTCATATTAATCCCTAATGTTTTGATTCTGTTGATGGAAAAAGTAAATCTTAAGTCTATTTTTAAATGTATTAAAATTGTTAATACTTTTCAAATTGTTTGGTAAATTGTAGTGGTAGTAGTAGTAGTAGTAGTAGTAGTAGTAGTAGTAGTAGTGGTAGTAGTAGTAGTAGCAGTAGTAGTAGTAGTAGTAGTAGTAGTAGTAGTAGTAGGATGAAGAGTAAGAGTAGAAGGAAGAGGAGGAAAAGGAGAAGGAGAAGTAAGAGGAAGTAATAGCAGTGAAAGAGGAGGAGGAAGAGAAGAAGAGGAAGAGGAAGAGGAGGAGGAGTAGAAGAAAGAGGAGGAAAAGGAGCAGAAGTAAGAGGAGGAAGCAATATAAGTGGAAGAGGAGGAGGAAGAAGAGGAGGAAGAGGAAGAGGAGTAGAAGTAAGAGAAGGAAGCAATATAAGTGAAAGAGGAGGAGAAAGAAGAGGAGGAAGCAATAGAAATGGAAGAGGAGGAAGAGGAGGAAGAAGAGGAAGAAGAGGAGGAGGAGACGTAAGAGGAGGAAGCAATAGAAGTGGAAGAGGAGGAGGAGGAGGAGGAGGAGGAGGAGGAGGAGGAGGAGGAAGAAGAAGAAGAAGAAGAAGAGAAGGAGGAGGAGGAGGCATAGGATTAATAGGTCAACAAAGAGGTGATAATGGATCGCCTAGAGTCCTTGCAAGGCGTCCTGTGTCAATCTTGTTCCCTTTGAGACAGTTCCCCTCTCTCTCTCTCTCTCTCTCTCTCTCTCTCTCTCTCTCTCTCTCTCTCTCTCTCTCTCTCTCTCTCTCTCTCTCTCTCTCTCTCTCTCTCTCTCTTTGTTGTCATCCATCACTCTCCTTCATCCCTCCTCTCCCTCCTTCCCTCCCTCACAAACTTTCCTCAATCCCTTCTATACCCCTTCCATCCTCCTCCTCCTCCTCCTCCTCCTCCTCCTCCTCCTCCTCTTCCTCTTCCTCCTCCTTCTCCTCCTCCTCCTCCTCCTGTTTCATCTTCATTTCCTTCTTCTTCTTCTTCTTCTTCTTCTTCTTCTTCTCCTCCTGTTTCATCTTCATTTCCTTCATCTTCGTTTTCCTAAGTTGTATTTCTCTTCCTTCTATCTAGTATCTCTCTCTCTCTCTCTCTCTCTTCTCTCTCTCTCTCTCTCTTCTCTCTCTCTCTCTCTCTCTCTCTCTCTGTGTGTGCCTAACTTTCCC
>JACEEZ010006600.1:15000-32500 GCA_016584305.1 Chionoecetes opilio
GCAACCAAAAATCCCCCGCAGAAAACGCCTTTAGATTTCTGTACGTGGCTATAGGTAGGGTGGCCGCTAGCCGCTGCCCATCGGAGAAACAGTACACTCCACACCTCCATCGAGTTAATATCTCTTCTCTGATCAATGTGAAGAGATTGTGTACATAGTTAATTGTACATGTAAGTGTAAACCAATAGGACCGTGTTAAGATACAACACCCTGATAACAATCCGCCGCGTCGTTAAGTTACTCGTGTGATAACCACTTGACGCCGACAACTACCGTCTCCAGCCTGCCGCTTCTGTCTTTCAAGGGCGGCTCTGATCACGCGCTACCACTGCGGATCACAAGACCATTGCAGTATTAATCAAACCCTGATCCACATTGCAACCCTACTATCCACCGATAAGTATCTTAGTTAGTTGATTGGCTGGGATAATGTGTCGATGCGATAGAACATGCGTTTTGATCAGGCAAGGACTTCAAATTAAATATGTATGTGACATAAATTCCCACAGGTGTGTCTCCATTATTATATTTATTGTCTCAAAACATTATAGGTAATAAAAAAAAAATCTGATATTAGTTTAGGTAGAATTTAGTGTGCATGTCTCTCGGTCACGTACCTCGCCACCCTTTGCCACGGTCCCCCCTGCAATGCTGTAGAGAATGGTCCCGCCGCTCCTCCACTGAAAACGGAAAAGAATACGCTCATGAAACGGTAACTCATATAAATTCTCGTGACTTGTTTACTAACTTTACGTCAATGTTATTCAATATCACTAACCGGTTACCTTTATTATGTTCTTCCTGCATTGTTTATCTATCTTAACCTAACCTAAACCTAACCAAAGCCTAACCTAAACCTTATCTAACTTAACTAACCTTGACATAATCTAGCCTGACATACTAATATTGAATGTTCAAAAAGTTGTTACAAAAGTTTTAGTTATGGTTTCCAAGGGACTAGGTAACTGTATGCCATTGAAAAGAGTGATGGTGAAACATATATTCATCTTACCCTAAATAAAAGTTTTACAAATACTGATAATAACGATTCACATACGAGCTGGAAATTCTAATAACAGCTAGTACACAGTAGGCTATATCTATTATCTTAGGTAATTTTTTACACTAGGACCGAAATTCCCTACACAATTGGGAGTGTGGTTTCTGTTCACCTTATTGGATTCTAAGAAACATTCTCTATGAGCTTCCGTCGCAAATCATTACTTTCGGAGATATAAGATGTTTTTAATAGGAAGGAGTGTATAGGAGATATGAAGATTAAACTAACCTAACCCCACCTTTTGACTCACTAAACTAACCTACCCTAACCTAACCCCACGCTTTAACCTCATAACTATAGCCAAATCTGCATTAAAAGTGTCCGCGGCAAGGGAACAGAGGCGATGCAGGCCACAAGAGGAAGAAGAGTGAGGCACACGTAAACACTTGCCTCTCGCCTCCCTATAAACAACATGTCATATCTCCAAAAGTAATGATTTGCGACGGAAGCTCATAGAGAGAATGTTTCCTGAAATCCAATAATGTAAACAGAAACCATACTCCCATTTGTGTAGGGAATTTCGGTCCTAGTGTAAAATAATACCTTGTCTTACTTCAGGTGACTCAGTAGTAAAGGGTTGGGGGTTTATATGTAGTTTTACCGATACTCTCAATCATCCCTCCCACCCTAAGCTAACAAGTTTGTGGTAATGGTTTTTGGGTAATAGTTATGGATAATGGTTGGTGGGTAACAGGAATTTTTGGGTGGATATAGCAATACAATGGTGTATGACCCCAAAAACCAAACCAAACCTAACCTGACCTGACCTTAAAACCTCTTAACCTCTTCGCACCCAGATCTTTCCTTTACTATAAAAAATCGTATGTTGTCGAGCCATTAAATTAAGAATAGTAACTGAATATACCAAATTAGTTAGTGGACAGAGATACTAAACAGGTCAAATCTATAAAATATTGCTTATATTCACTAAAAATCGTCTAATGGTACCCAAATTACAATGGAAATTACGTTCTGGGTCTCAAGGGGTTAACCATGGGGCAAGAATTTCCAGGGGACACTAAACAAATGGTCAATGGAAATTTACCTCCCTTGTAGTGATTAACCACAAGCCTGGGATTCATTGATTCATTGATAGTTTTTGGGTGGTGGAGGCAAATACAATGGTTTATGACTCCCCATGAACCTAACCTAACCTAACATAAAATAACCAAACCTAACCTAAACTAACTTAAACCTAACTAAACCTGACCTTAAAACCTCCTAACCATGGGGCTAGACCTCCTAGGGGTCCAGGGGACACACCAAACAAAAGATCCTAGAAATTAACCTGCATTGTAGTGATAAAAGTTGAGAAAGCTGAAATCACACACAGTAATAGCGTCATCTTTGTAATTCACCCCTTGAGACCCAGAACGTTATTTCCATTGTAATTTGGGTAGGCCATTAGACGATTTTAATAGATATAAGCAATATTTTATACATATGACTTGTTTAGTATCCTTGTCCAGTAGCTAATTTGGCATCTCAAGTTACTTTTTCGTAATTTTATGGCTACGACAATTTCATATAGCAAAGGAAATATCTGGGCGTGAAGGGGTTAATGTATGGAACTAATCAGCAATGGCCCCCTGATAACAAGGGGTTAGTAATAGTCCTTAAAATGAAAGAAACCTAAACTTTCAGTAAACTTAGAACCACCGATGCCGTGGTGGTGTGCATCGTCCCTGTGTTCGATTCCCGCTCATTCAGTGTTGTAGCTACGGGGGCGCGAATTGGCAACTCAGTGGCGATCCAACTTCCCGGGCATGTGTGCGGGCATGGGCCTCGTTTGGGTGGGGGACAGGGGGACATGCCCCCCTCCCCCACTTTTAACGTTAAAAGTAATGCTATAATTTTTCCATGGAATGGTTCTGGGTTAAGATTCGTTTTATCGCCTCTTCTTTTTTATTCAAACTATATTTTTCTGATAGATTTTGATGTGTTTTGAATTAATCTGATGTTTGTTTTTTTGGAAATCACAATTTTTTTTTTGGGGGGGGGGAAATCACTATTGGGGGGGGGTTCACTATTTTTTTTTGTTGGGGGGGGGGAATCACTATTGGGGGGGGGGTCACTAATTTTTTTTTTGGGGGTGGGGGGGGGGGGGGAATCACTAAAAAAATAATTGCACCACAAGGATCAACTCCAGCACCACTTTCTCCACTACGCAGGTCTCCTGTACAAGCACCCAAAGTCATCATAATAAGGCATGTAAATAGTGATAATAAGTTACAACATTGGGTAGCCTTAAGTTATTAAGGTTAGGTTAGGTAGGTTAAGGCTAGGGTTGGGTTAGTTAGTTAGTTATTAAGGTTAGGTTAAGTTAGGTAGGTTAAGGCTAGGGTTGGGTTAGGTTAGGTAGGTTAAGACTAGGGTTGTGTTAGTTTAGGTTAGGTAGATTAAGGCTAGGGTTGGGTTAGTTAGTTATTAAGATTAGGTTAGGTAGGTTAAGGCTAGGGTTGGGTCAAGGGGGTAAAAAATAAAAATAAAAATAGTGATTTAAAAAAAAAAGTTATTTCCAAAAAAAAAAAAACAGATTAATTCAAAACATCAAAATCTATCAGAAAAATATAGTTTAAATAAAAAACAGAAGAGGGGCGATAAAACGAATTTTTACCTGGTTTTCTCCTAAACTCTTAATAGACCAGGATTTGAAAAATAGTCTTATCTCTAGAGCCTTTGACAATAAAATGTTGTGCTTGCATTGTGCATACATTTACCCTCACATTACAAAACTGTTCCCCCGGCGGCCGGGACCTTCCATACAGTGCTCACAAGATAGTAGCGTTGCTGATTGTCCCCCACGTTTGAAGACACAACGAGGCCCCTGCGTGCGGAGGTAATGTGCGCTCAACGTACGGTCTCCTGACATCGCCGAGCGCCTGCGTGTGCACGCGTGCGCTTGCACTACTGAACGCAGCCCTGTTCTTAGAATATGCCCTTATACCCTTGGTAGTATTCCAGATGAACACCGAACTCACTTTGGTGGTCGAAACTATTTTTTTCTAGCGAGTTTTGTTGTTTTGAATTAATCTGCTAACCGTTTCTGTCGCTATTTTTATTTATTTATTTATTTATTTATTTTTTTTTTTTTTTTAGGTAACGGTTAGGTCAGATATAGGTTAAGTTAGGTAAATGTTAGGTTAGGTAAGGGTTGGGTTAGGTATAGGTTCGGTTAAATTTGTTTTTGTTTTTTTGGTAAATTTCTAGTGTTTGCCCATACTGTCCCACTTAACCCAACAAGTTGGGGTTAAGTGGCAATGCGGGGTTTTCGGGTGGGGAACAAATTATGCGTCGGAAACACGTCATTTAAGAGTTGTGTTGGGGGGGGGGGTAAAATTCCCTCGATCTAGGGAAATTTCCTTATATCTAAGAGAAATTTGCCTAACCAAAATTAACCTAACCTAGCGGGGGGCTTGACCCAGCGATAACCTAACCTAACCAAATCTAACATAACCAAATATAATAGAATCTAACCTAGCCTTACCAAATCTAACCTATTCTAACCTGACCAAATCTAACCTAACCTAAACAAATCTAACCTAACCTCCTAGCGGGGGGTTGAGGGGGTTCTCGACACTTCGGTCATCATTCTGTGAGGATCGTCAGGTTCACACGTCTCTGGACAGAAGAAATCCAATTAATTTTCCCTAGATCTAGGGAATTTGGATAATTTATAGTTTCACCCAACCAACGATTTTCTGATGCGCCTTATGGTATTCCTCTGGTGTGTTTTTATGTGTTTTGAATGAATCTGCTAACCGTTTCTGTCGCAATTATTATTATTATTTTTTTCTTCACAAATGACAAAAAAAATAAATAAAATGAACCTAAACCTAACCTAACCTTTACCTATACCTAACCTAACCTTTATCTACCTAAAAAAATAAAAATAAAATAAAAATTGCGACAGAAACGGTTAGCAGATTCATTCAAAACACATAAAAACACACCAGAAAAACATAAGGCGCATCAGAAAATCGTTGGTTGGGTGAAATTATAAATTGACCGGGAATTTTTTCAACACCCCTAACTCAAAAACTATGTGGTTGCGACGCATATTTTGGGTATTATTCTAGTGTTTGCCCATACTCCCCCTCTCCCACAAAACAAGCTTGGGGACCTGGGGGAATGCGGGATATTTGGCTGGGGTACAAAATGCGTCGCAACCACATCGTTTTTGAGTTAGGGGTGTTGAAAAAATTCCCTAGATCTAGGGAAAATTCATTGGATTTCTTCTGTCAAGAAACGTGTGAAGCCTGAGGTTATCATGGACGAGAGTTTCGCGGTCGTTTTCAGAGACACCGACTATTTTTTCTTGGCCTACAATAGGTGCTTGTTCTAATGGAGATAGTTTTATTTTGCGCAAACCCATATAAAAAAAAAAAAAAAAAAAAAAAAAAAAAAAATAAAAAAAAAGTATACCTTGTGGTTAGGTTAGGTTTCATAAAAACCTTTAAGGTTAGGTTAGGTTTCACTAAAACCTTTAAGTTAGGTTAGGTTTAATTTTATTTTCATTATTTTTTTTTTTTTTTTCTGTTTGGTTTGCGGAAAATAAAACTATCTCCATTAGAACAAGCATCTATTGTAGGCCAAGAAAACATAGTCGGTGTCTCTGAAAACGACAGCGAAACTCTCGTCCATTATTACCGAAGCTGACGATCCTCACAGAATGATAGCCGAAGTGTCGAGAACCCCCCCAACCCCCGCTAGGAGGTTAGGTTAGATTTGTTTAGGTTAGGGTAGTTTAGATTTGGTTAGGTTAGGTTAATTTGGTTAGGTTAAGTTATCGGTGGGTCAAGCCACCCGCTAGGTTAGGTTAATTTTGGTTAGTCAATTTTCTCTAGATATAAGGAAATTACCCTAGATCGAGAGAATTTTACCCCCCTACACAACTCTTAAATGACGTGTTTCCGACGCATAATTTGTTCCCCACCCGAAAACCCCGCATTCCCACAGGTCCCCAAGCTTGTTTGGGGAATGTGGGAGAGTATGGGCAAACGCTGGAATTTTACCATATTTTGTACCCCAGCCAAATATCCCGCATTCCCCCAGGTCCCCAAGCTTGTTTTGTGGGAGAGGGGGAGTATGGGCAAACACTAGAATAATACCACTCACCAGAAAAAAATAGCTTCGTCCACCAAAGGAAGTTCGGTGTTCATCTGGAAATTTGGCCTACCCTTTGCCGTGGCCTCAGAATAGCCCTGAGCTCCGCTTGGCCAGTGCCCCGCCAGGCGCCCCCCATTGATACCTAGCTACGCCACTACGCTCATTGCGATCTCTTAATGTTCCGAACTAAGCATCGTTAACCCTACATCTTCCAAAACAATGTCAAAAAGTCGTAAAAATAGAGATAAATTGCACGACTTTACCATTCATTCTGCCAAGCCAAGCCCACAACATCCAAGGCGTCTCCAATAGTTGGCGATTTCCAACGTGTATATACAAAAACCCGAAGCCATTTATACTTACATCGAGTCTCTGATGATTGGTAATGTTGTACGCGGCGCCATATTGCCCTGGGTGAAGCCATGGACTGGATGTCGCGTGATTAATATGAAACATTATTGAAACGACGTCCTTGCTTTACTTCTACGAGTGGAGGAGAGAGAGAGAGAGCCTGAGAGGGTTAAAAAGCGTACTCAATTTTCTTGTTCAATTTTGTAATACATTAATCATTCCACAACATTTAGCACGCATAATATTTGCCGTATTTTTCTTAATATTTATACATCAACAAATATCAGTATTATTCGTTTTTGGAAATTTTTATTTGTTTTGAAAGATTCACTGATCGCTTCGTTGTTGTGCTTCACTGCGGGAGAGAAGCTCGACGGACGTAAACAATTATTTATTCAATTCCGTTCAACGTCAATCATTACACATAACTTAATACACATATAACTTGCTGTATTTTTTTGAGTGTTTTGATATAAACAACGTTCTGTTCGATCGTCTCTTTGAGGATTTGAGGATTTTTTGCGTTATTGAAGACAACTGTATTCAATTTCCTAACTAATTTCGCACCTCATCAATTACATGTTACTAAATACGTGACAGTTATGTTTATTGACTTAGTATTATGAATAGTAAGTTATATTGTCCTTCCGTTCTCCTCTCAATCCCTCCCTTCTTCTCCCTCTCCCTCCCTCTCCCTCCAATCCCTTCCCCACTCCCTCCCTCACCCTTCAATCCCTTCCCCACTCCCTCCAATCCCTTCCCCACTCCCTCCCTCTCCCTCCAATCCCTTCCCCACTCCCTCCAATCCCTTCCCAATGCCTTCCTCTCCCTCCAATCCCTTCCTCTCCCTCCAATCCCTTCCCCACTCTCTCCCTCCCCCTCCAATCCCTTCCCCACTCCCTCCCTCTCCCTCCAATCCCTCCCTCACCCTCCAATCCCTTCCCAATGCCTCCCTCTCCCTCCAGTCCTTTCCCCAATCCCTCCCTCACCCTCCAATCTCTTCGCAATGCCTCTCTCTCCCTCCAATCCCTTCGCAATGCCTCTCTCTCCCTCCAATCCTTTCCCCAATCCCTCCCTCTCCCTCCAATCCCTTCCCACTCCCTCCAATCTCTTCCCCACTCCCTCCCTCTCCCTCCAATCCCTTCCCACTCCCTCCCTCTCCCTCCAATCCCAAACTCACACCCGTTTTCTCTCACACATTTAAGGTGGGACACAAGTAAATATCTGCCTCTGCCCTGCGCACTACAACACATCTATATTTCTTTGTTTACCAGCCAATGGGAGGAAGGAAGGGTGGATTAGCGTTAACTGGAGCAATAATAGTAACCCATATATGCGTGTATGATGTTAAAAGTTATGAATATTGAGTTCGTTTTCAGATTTTGCTCGTGGGAGAAGGATATTGAAAATGATTGAGCTCTCTCTCTCTCTCTCTCTCTCTCTCTCTCTCTCTCTCTCTCTCTCTCTCTCTCTCTCTCTTCCTCCTCCCCCTTCTCCTCTAAACTTCCATGCTCTTATCTTCTTTAAATCACGGCCTGATCATCTTTTTTTTTCTCTCTCTCTCTCTCTCTCTCTCTCTCTCTCTCTCTCTCTCTCTCTCTCTCTCTCTCTCTCTCTCTCTCATTGCTCATATTCCCCCCTCTCCCTCCCTCTCTTCCTTCCCCTCCCTCTCTCCCCCCCCCTTCCTCTTCCTCTCTTTCTGGCTTTAATTCGCTAACATCATTCCATTGCTTTGTTCATATTGTTGATATTTTACGCCTTTCTATTTCATTCCTTTATCATTATTATCATCATTATCATTATTATTATCATTTTTGCTATTATCATTATCATAACTGTTATTCTTATCGCGATCATCGTTACTTTAATTTGAGAGATGAAGAGAGAGAGAGAGAGAGAGAGAGAGAGAGAGAGAAAAGAAGAGAGAGAGAGAGAGAGGAGAGAGAGAGAAGAGAGAGAGAGAGAGAGAGAATGTCCCTTTTTTCACTCTTTTTAATGTCCAAACTTGTGCAGCGACGAGCTAAAGTTAAGCTAACTTTTGGTGAGCAAAGTATTGATCAGACAGGAGTAACGCCTCTCTCTCTCTCTCCCTCTCTCTCTCTCCCTCTCTCTCTCTCTCTCTCTCTCTCTCTCTCTCTCTCTCTCTCTCTCTTCTTTTTTTAGCAGAGGAGATACAAAAACGGAAAAATAAATAACGCGTTTGAATTATTATTGCAGAAAAAATAGTTGTAGCTAAAGTAAATTTTTATACAGTTTTAATATTCGATAACATTTCTTTCTAACAAAATACATAGAAGGAGGAGGAGGAGGAGGAAGATAAGGAGGAGATGAGCAAGGAGGAGATGAGCAAGGAGGAGATGGAGGAGGAGGAGGAGATGGAGGAGGAGGAGGAGAAAGATTTGAAACTGTTTGTAAAGTGTCTCTTAATATCTCTCGCGCTTCTCTTCAATGGCGAGAATTTTATACACACGAATCCGTTTTCTGTGAGCAAATGCTTGTGTATCGCTATTACTCTCTCTCTCTCTCTCTCTCTCTCTCTTTTACTCAATATATTGCTTTGTTGCCGATGCTCTCTCTCTCGCTCTCTCGTGTAGGACAAAGACGTGGATAGAGAGAGAGAGAGAGAGAGAGAGAAGAGAGAGAGAGAGAGAGAGAGAGAGAGAGAGAGAGAAAGAAAAAAAAATGAGCCTCTATTGTTCATTTAGTTTCCTTTTTCTTTCCTACTTTTCTTATTTTTACTTTCCTTTACCTCCATTTCCTCTCTTATCCCTTCCTCTCTCTTTTTCTTCTTTACCCTCATTTCCTATCCTCTTTTCCAACCTTCCTTTCCATCTCCCCTTCCTTCCCTCTCTCTCTTAATTCCTAACACTTTATTAGCAAACTTTCTATATTGGTGGTTTTTTTCACCTAAATTTACGCTTTTGTTTGGGTGGAAGGCGACGTAGGAGAGGATTGGGACAAGACACACAATAAACCTATCCCTACAGTGCCTTAAAGACCCTATAAACAGCCTTGTGACAGGGTGGCATAGAGGTGGAAATGAGGCGTTAAAGTCAGGGTTGGGAAGGTGTTTAATCCATGTGTTGAATGGCGAAAGGTTTTAAAGGCTGAATGTTTAACAATGTCTTGTGGATGTTGTAATAGGACCTCCCTCTCCCTATTTCACCTACGGGATTGGAGAGGGAGGGAGAGAGAGGGAGAGAGAAGAGAGGGGGAGGGTTACGGCAGGGGAGAGTAAGAGTGAGAGGGAGATAAAGAGAGAGAGATGCTTGGATGCTGCAAATCAATAACAGTTGTGGTTTGTAACTCGCTGAATATTTATCCCAGTTTGTTTTGACGTTCCTTATTTACATGTATTCACTTCTCTATGTCCCCCCATAACACAGGCTGCCTACCCCCCTTCCTCTGTGCCCCCCTCCACGGTCCCCTCACGCCTCTACGTGTTGCCCTTCAAAGCATCCCCTCAGACACACAGCATAAGGGGAAACTATACACCCTCCTACGCCCGCCAACCAGGCTCACTCATTCACCGCCTCACACATAACTTCACAATTCCTCTGCCAGCACACCCAGGGGCCTGCACACCCTGCCACAGCACCTCACACACTCCTACAGCCTCCTGACGGTGTCCTGAGAGGTGTCCAGCCCATCACGCCGACCCTCCACACTCCACTCACAAGTTTGTCGACAGCCACCAACTTGGTAGTATCAATATTAACGCCTGTCCCCGCCTGTCTCACCTGTTTCCTGCCTCACCCACCTGTCAGGGCGCCTCGTAGTCCTCACGCCCGGGTGCTGCGAGGTGTTTGCCGCCGGAGGACACCAGAATCCATGCTCAAAAGCCACACACGATCAAATCTTGGAAAGTTGTGCGACTCAGAAAAAGTTTGCTGACTTTACTTGCCAAGTCTGGAAAGATGGCCAGTCCAGAGGGCGGCGTGCCAGCTGTGAGCGGCGCCTCGCCCTTATTTATCCCCCTCACACGCCTCGCCCACGCCCTCCCACCACACGCTAAAGTATTCCTCTATTTATCCTTCTCCTCAGGGCGTGGTGGGACGTGCTCTCTCACCGTGGAAGCCGCGTAAAGATGGAATATTAAAGTTTGACAAAATCACTACACGGCACCTCCGCGTGCTCCTGCCGGGGTGCGCACGCCCGCCAATCGATAGCGGCGCGATTTCCCTTAATTTGAAGTTAGCTCTAAGTTTTGAAACAATCTGATTAAGCCCCCGAGGTGATGGAGCCTTGACGACATAGCCTTCATACGATTCACAAAGTAGTCAAGGAAAATATGGTAACCAGAAGACCAAGACCGTGGCCGCGTGTAGCTTTGCGTCCCTCCGCACACAACGCAGAAGCCAACTTTTTGCCAAACAACAAAGCGCGGGAGGGAGGCTGGGCACACGCAGGACGGATGGAGACAGATGAATGAACCTGAACTTATTGAACAACCTCTCCGTTAGGTGTGAGACAGGGAATGAGTGGGAGGTTATGTGAGTCATGGGAATCATTCTTTTGATGTGTTGTTGGATCAAAGAATTGGGCGATTTCCGTGATTTGGCGCAGGCGTTTGACGCATTCCTCTCCCCCGAGAGAGAGAGAGGAGAGAGAGAGAGAGAGAGAGAGAGAGAGGGGGGGGGAGTGGGGAAAGAGAGAGAGACGTCATCCTTTCCAAGTAAATGGCTGTTAAAGTAAGATCTATAATTTGACTTCCTACAAACAGGATTAGTTTCTTCTTTTCTTTCACTGTCCATCATCATCATCATCATCATCATCATCATCATCATCATCATATTCTTTTATTTGTTGCTGTATTCACTCTATGATATAAATGCTTCCCTGTATATCCAAAAAAGTATATATATCTTGTCTTCTATATTTTCTACTTCTATAATTATGGTTTCTTAGTCTGATAATGAAGTATGAGAGAGAGGCATTATCTTGTATACAACGTGTCGCCCGTGTAGAGGCAACAGTACTCTTTATTATCACTTCTTCAACAACGCCCTCATATACACCAAGGGGAGATAACATGGGGGCTTATTTTATTGACGCGACGGAGGGGAAAAAATTGTAGATATAGAAAACTCTTTGAACACACACACACACACACACACACACACACACACACACACACACATACACACACACATTCATCCAGGTATATATACATAATCATAGGGAGTTTAAAGTACACACACACGCATACACATACACACACAAATATATTTTTACAAGTGGAAAATACAACATTGTGCTTTAGTTCAAAATCTTCTTGTTCATTTTCTTATTTGTATCTTAGTGTTGGAGGGAGTGAAGAGTTCTAATATAGTTATGTATGTAGCCAAGGGTCTTTCAACTCAACATGGGAATTATCAAATGAAAATTAAGTTATGTGAAAAAAAACTAACCATGAGTAAGTTATAATTATTTCCATCTGAACGGGAAGAGAAAAGAAGAGAGCTAAAAGAGAAGAGAAATAGATGAATAAAGGAAGAAGGGAAATAGATAAATAAAGGAAGAAGGGTAGAGAGAGGAAGGGGAAAATAATAGAAGACAAGGGATGAAGAAAATGAAAAGAGTAGAGAGAAGAAAGGCAGAAGAAAAGAGTTGATAGAAGAGACAGGGGAGAGAAGAGAATGGAAAATATGAAAGAGAAAATAGGGAAACGAGAGGGGAAGTAAACAAGAAGGAAAAAGAAGGAAAAAAATATAAAAAGGATAGGAGAGTAGCGAAAAGAAAGGAAAAAGAAGATTCGAGAGAAGATAAGGGAAGAAGAGAAGGAAAACATGAGAAAAGGAAAAAGATGGAAGTAGACAAGAAAAGAAAGAAGAGATAAAAAAGAAAGAAGACACCTTAATTGCCGGGTTTTATAACAAGATAACTCATTGGCCAAAGTTGAGATCAGACTTTCACGGGACATAACCCCGTGTTTTTGTGTGTTTCAATTTGATGTATTTTTAACACTATGTAAATATAAAACAATGACTGCCTGAAAAAAAAAAAAAAAAAAAAAACTCCTCTGATTCCAAAAAACTTATAAAATGAACAAGTTTCCATAATTCACACAGGAAATGATCATCTTAGCTGCCCATTAAGTTAAAACTAAAATTAAGTTACTACGAATAAAACATGAAATACGAGGAAACAAAGAACACTTTTATTAAACTTAAATATTTGTCTCATCAAAAACCAATCAGCTAATCGGTTCAAAAAAACCATTAAGGATTTATGTACTCGTTTCAGATGGATAGTTTTAATTTCTCATCTATTATATTATTTTCTAATATATTCCTAACTGTATAAACGTAACTTTTATGAGAAATCGCGGGGTTGGGTAAAGCGGAGCAAAATGATAAAGCATTGAAGTGTTTTGTGGCGCCAGACAGAGAGCATCATAACGGTTATAGGATTGAGTACCTTATAGTGACACTGGTAGAGGGTTCAGAGGATCATGAGGACAGATAGAGCTTTGGATCCGATCTCTATCACATCACAGTTCACGGCAGGTTTATGAGGGGTCAAAAGGGTTCATCTATGGATTGTAACATAGTCAAAACTTTTATATTACTGTTGTGTGTGAGAGAGAGAGAGAGAGAGAGAGAGAGAGAGAGAGAGAGAGAGAGAGAGAGAGAGAGAGAGAGAGAGAGAGAGAGAGAGAGAGAGAGATTGTGTGTGCGTGGAGAGTATTTTCTGTGGATCTGATGAGACCTGTTGACGGCGGCGGTGGAGGCAGCTGACACAACACACACACACACACACACACACACACACACACTCAATAGGGATGTCTTTCTAGCAACAAGGGGGAGGCGGTGGCAGAGTGGTTATTAGCGTCCGGGAGTGATGAGCTCGAGGTCACGAGTTCGAGCCCCACCGAATGACCGACGACCAACCCACAAGCTGCCCTTCAACCCCACCTCACCTCACCTTCGACGGCGAGTGCATCGGGGGACACTGGGGGGGGGGGGACAAGGGGGTGCGGGGGGGAGGCCATGAGTCTAATAATCACAGGCGTCACTATAAAATAATCCTGGAGTTTCACTAATAGTTTCAGGGTTGACTAAAAAAGACTGGGTTGATTAGGACGATTCTGAACTATTGCAATACTGGGGGTTTTTGGGGTTTTGGGGGGTTTTAGCAGGAGGTTCTAGGGTGCTGGGGGGCCACGGGGTTCTGGTGATGTGTCTCGGCGTGCTGGCGGTGCATATGTGTGGCTAACGAGTACTTATTCTTGAAGTCCTTACAGCACACGGGACAAGTGGCGTGTTCCATGTTAGAATGAACCATACGCACGTGTCTGTTTAGGTTATAAGACGTGATGGGTTTGTGGCACTGTGGACAGGACACGTAGCCATCACTGCCCGCTAGAGGTCTCCGCCAGGGCACCGCCGAAGCTGTACCCCCCATACCAGTACCGCCGCCTGTCGCCATGCCGCCTCCCGTGTCCAGGTACGTAACAGCAGCGGGAAGGCCCAGGTCCGAGGTGTTAACACTGCCGTACTCAAACACCCGCAACAGATCCAAGCCTGGAATGGTAATACAAATACAAGGGGTCATTAGAACGTGTTGCATTGTTGTATTATAGGTCACATTAGGGTCACGTTAGGGTCACGTTAGGGTTATTATTAGGTCACTCTACTCAACAGCTTGCGACGCATTTAGTGGCTCTGAAAGGTATGGTAACTGTGACAAGCCCTTGATTCTGTATACACACACACACACACACACACACATACACACCGTTACCCAGCCAGCCAGTAGACCCCCAGCAGACGGAGGAGGAGGAGGAGGAGGAGGAGGAGGAGCAGGAGCAGGAGCAGGAGGATATGAGGTACAAAAAAAAAAAAAGGTAAAATGACACTTTGGTCCATGAAAATAAAAAATAAAATACCAATGAACAAAAATATGAATAAATGCAACAACAAATAAATTAGAAATGAGAGAAATAATGAAAGAGGAGGAGGAAGAAGAAGAAGAAGAGGAGGAGGAGGAGGAGGAGGAGGAAGAGGAGGAGAATGGTCTGAGGTTATAAGGCAGCGGAAATATAAGTTTATTTCCAGAAGGAGATGGAGGAGGAGGAGATGGAGGAGGAGGAGATGGAGGAGATGGAGGAGGAGGAGATGGAGGAGGAGGAGATGGAGGAGATGGAGGAGGAAGAGATGGAGATGGAGGAGGAGATGGAGATGGAGGAGGAGGAGATGGAGGAGGAGGAGGAGATGGAGGAGGAGGAGATGGAGGAGGAGGAGGAGGAGATGGAGGAGGAGGAGGAGGAGATGGAGATGGAGGAGGAGGAGATGGAGGAGGAGATGGAGGAGGAGGAGATGGAGGAGGAGGAGGAGGAGATGGAGATGGAGGAGATGGGAGGAGGAGATGGAGGAGGAGGAGGAGATGGAGGAGGAGGAGGAGATGGAGGAGGAGGAGGAGGAGGAGGAGGAGGAGGAGGAGGAGGAGATGGAATAGGAGATGGAAGAGGAGGAGGAGGAGGAGGAGGAAGAGGAGGAAGGGAGGAGGAGGAGGAGGAGGAGATGGAGGAGGAGGAGGAGGAGGAGGAGGAGGAGGAGGAGGAGGAGGAGGAGGAGGAGGAGGAGGGAGGAGGAGGAGGAGGAGGAGGAGGAGGAGGAGGAGGAGGAGGATTTGAGGTTATAAGGCAGCGAAAATATAAGTTTACTTCCAGGAGAAAGAAGAAGAAGAGGAGGAGGAGGAGGAGGATGAGGATGGAGATGGAGATGGGAGAGGAGGAGGAGGGAGGAGGAGGAGGAGGAGGAGGAGGAGGAGGAGGAGGAGGAGGAGGAGGAGGAGGAGAGGAGGGTGGAGATGTGGTGGAAAATATAAGTTTACTTCCAGGAGAGAGAAGGAAAGAGAAGAGGAGGAGGAGGAGGAGTGGTGGAGGATAAGTGTGGTTGGAGGTGGAGGTGGAGGAGGTGGGTGTGGGGGCGTACCTGAGGGGTTATGGGCGCGGTGTGCTGGTGGTGTAGGCTCCTCCAGATGAGTATGGTACCATAGGCTGGAGGAGTGGGCAGGGAGAACTTGTGGGTAGGCGGGTGGGGGGCCGAGGTGGGGGGAGGGGGAGTGGAGTAGCTGCTGGGGTATTAACTGTGGCTGTAGGTAGGTAGGGGTGACGGGACGTGGGGGTAGGAGGTGTTGAGTGAGGTGGTGGTGTGAGGTGGTGGTAGTGATGACGGGGGCGTGGCAGGCTGGCGGGGTGGAGTGTGGTGTTGGGGGTTGTGGGGGTGGTTGTTGTTGTTGTTGTGGTTGTGGTGTGAGGTTCTGTATAGGGGATAGGGCTGGGGATTGGTTGAGTTGGCTTGGTGGGGTTGTTGAGGCTTGGTTGGGGGTTGTGGAGGAGAGGATGTTGTCTTGTGAGGCGTGGGGTTGGGTTGAGGGGTTTTGTTGGGTTTGGGAGGTTTGAGGGGGGGCGTGAGGTTGGCGTGGGTGGTAGCGGGCCTGGTGAACGCTTAGGCTGTGTTTATTCTTGAACATCTTAGAACAGAGAGGACAGCGAACCTCTAAAGAATCATGAGTGCGTTTCAGATGCAATGACAAATAAGACAACTGAACCCTCTTACCACACACGGGACACCCCACCACACTAGCCTCCTCACCAACCCCAACTCCACCAGTACCACCACCACTACCTCCACCTCCAGTACCACCACCACCACCACCACCACAACTTCCTAGCCCAATGCCCCCAGCAGGTACCCCCGCCACCCCCGGCAGAGGCACCCCGGCCCCTACCAGCCCCTCCAGCCGCATCAACACATCTGCAACAAAGGGAACGTTAAGGTATGGGAGCCAAAGGGAAGAGTACCATTGTGCCACAAGGAACACTCGCCACACTACTGCCATAGAAAACCATTTGAGTACCATAAAAATTCTGCCATAATGCCAAACATAACACCCCAAAAAATGCCATAAAGTAAAAATCTGCCATAATGCCATATAGAACACCCCAAAAAGTGCCATAAAGTAAAAATCTGCCATAATGCCAAATAGAACACCCCAAAAAGTGCCATAAAGTATAAATCTGCCATAATGCCAAACATAACACCCCAAAAAGTGCCATAAAGTAAAAATCTGCCATAATGCCAAACATAACACCCCAAAAAGTGCAATAAAGTAAAAAATCTGCCATAATGCCATATAGAACACCCCAAAAAGTGCCATAAAGTAAAAAAATCTGCCATAATGCCAAATAGAACACCCCAAAAAGTGCCATAAAGTATAAATCTGCCATAATGCCATATAGAACACCCCCAGAAAGTGCAATAAAGTAAAAATCTGCCATAATGCCAAATAGAACACCCCAAAAGTGCCATAAAGTAAAAATCTGCCATAATGCCATATAGAACACCCCCAAAAAGTGCAATAAAGTAAAAATCTGCCATAATGCCAAAATAGAACTCTCCAAAAAGTGCCATAAAGTAAAAATCTGCCATAATGCCAAATAGAACACCCCAAAAAGTGCAATAAAGTAAAAATCTGCCATAATGCCAAATAGAACACCCCAAAAAGTGCAATAAAGTAAAAATCTGCCATAATGCCAAATAGAACACCCCAAAAAGTGCAATAAAGTAAAAATCTGCCATAATGCCATATAGAACTCTCCAAAAAAGTGCAATAAAGTAAAAATCTGCCATAATACCAAATAGAACACCCCAAAAAGTGCAATAAAGTAAAAATCTGCCATAATGCCATATAGAACACCCCAAAAAAGTGCAATAAAGTAAAAATCTGCCATAATGCCAAATAGAACACCCCCAAAAAGTGCAATAAAGTAAAAACCTGCCATAATGCCATATAGAACTCCCAAAAAAAGTGCAATAAAGTAAAAATCTGCCATAATGCCAAATAGAACACCCCAAAAAGTGCAATAAAGTAAAAATCTGCCATAATGCCAAATAGAACACCCCAAAAAGTGCAATAAAGTAAAAATCTGCCATAATACCATATAGAACTCCCCCAGAAAGTGCCATA
>JACEEZ010006600.1:37500-40000 GCA_016584305.1 Chionoecetes opilio
AACACATGATTTGCTATTCCTATTAACCATATAAGACAATTGGACAAACAGGCCATGAACGGGATTCGAACCCAGTCAAGGTGGCTCACTGGTTAGAGACTTAGACTCGTGTGCAGCGTCCATGGGTTCGAGCCCCTCACTGCTGCTTGGGTTCATTCTGGCGTGCTGGCAAATATGCATCAATACCGTATCTGTTTACTTTGTCTTTTTGTATACGTGGGTTCGAATCCTGTTCATGGTCTGTTTTTTTAATGTTTTTATTTACTCCTTATTCCTTATTCTTATCATAATACCTTAAATGTTAACCGTAATGTTGGTCGTATTTAAGGTTAGCGTGTTAACAGTCGCTCACACACACTCACACTTCGCGTATCACAGCCACAAAATTTTGCGTCTCAGAACTCTACTTTTACGCGCCGCCTAATCTGTTTTGAAAATACGTCTTATTAACATAACTTAACACCTCTTAACTTTACGGATTCTGTTGCCTTAAGATACAATGCACATGAATGTTTATAGAGATATATAGAGCTTTTTTTTAGTCTTGGTTAACTAATTACGGAGAGATGAATATTGAAACACTTACTAAACACAGCCAAATGCGATCACGGATTTTTTTCCAGTTTTTTTTGGAATTAAAAGTTAAATTGGATTGTCTTGCCTTGTGGACACCAAGTCGGCTTGACAATCCAAGTTTTCTTTCCTTCACTCACTTATCCTTGCTTTGTTTTCTCTCTCTCTCTCTCTCTCTCTCTCTCTCTCTCTCCTCTCTCTCTCTCTCTCTCTCTCTCTCTCTCTCTCTCTCTCTCTCTCTCTCTCTCTCTCTCTCTCACACACACACACACACACACAAACACACACACACACATCCTGCCGTCACCTACAAGTCTGTCTAGATGTTTTCTTTTGCTAGTGTCAAGAATTCTGTAAGTAAATCGAGTGTATTGCAGGAAAAAAATGAAAAAATATGAAGTAATCGTTTCTCCCACCCCCAAAAAAAAAAAACATCAGTACATTTTGTCCCTACTTCCTTTAAAAGTTTCCTGCACAAGTCTCATGCAACAAACAAAGATTGATTTCATAGTTTTCTAGCATTTTTTTTCACACGTAAATTTCCGCAGAGTTCAAAATGCCAATCTGCTAATAGACTAAAAAAGAAGTTCTGGTGTTGTTATTTATACGAATCAAGTCATGAATATTGAAGATTTTTTTTTTTTAAATTATGGGGGGCGGGGGCGTAATCTATTTAAAGGTTTTACTATTAAGGGTATTGTATAAATGTATCTGCCTAGTGTTTAGTGTAGCAGTACCAGGTCGGACTCGAACCGATGGACTTAGCCACCTCGCTGTACGGAGGTATAAAAGGAAATTATATGCAGCCCTACCTATCCTTGCCCCAACCTCAGCGCGATAGGGGCGGCAGGCGACTTAACCCCTTTTGACCCAGAACGTAATTTCCATTGTAATTTAGCTACCATTAGATGATTTTTAATGAATATAACCAATGTTTTTATAGCTATGACCTGTTAAGTATTCTTGCCCACTAACTAATTTGGTATATTCAGTCACTTTTCGTAATTTTATGGCTCGACAACAGACAATTTTATATAGCAAAGGAAAGATCTGGGCGTGAAGGGGTTAACTCTATCGCGGCCAGGACAGTCATTAAACATAATCATCAAAGACAAATTGTGTAATAGTATCAGGTCGGACTCGAACCGCATAGCAAGGCGAGGCGACTAAGACCAATTTGGCATAACAATCCAAGTGTTCTTTCCTTAACTGCGCGCCTTTCTTTCCTTCCTTGCTTTGTTGTTGTTGTTGTTCTCTCTCTCTCTCTCTCTCTCTCTCTCTCTCTCTCTCTCTCTCTCTCTCTCTCTCTCTCTCTCTCTCTCTCTCTCTCTCTCTCTCTCTCTCTCTCTCGTCCATCGGTTCGAGTCCAGCCTGGTACCGTTACACACTTTGTCTACAATGATCATATCTAGTGTTTGGGTTAGGGTGAGATATAGGGGTGAGAATTAAGGGGTGTAGTTTTCTCTAGACAGACTTGTGGTATAGAGCTATCATCATCATCATCATCATCATCATCATCATCATCATCAGTCTCACTCTCCACTTGCCTTAATTAATTACAACAGCCGAATATATTCCCTAATTTCCAAGGTATATCACAATTATGGCATCATCATTATCATCGTCATCATTAAAAAGCCTTATGATAATTAATTTCACAGCCTCACCATCACAATAATGACACTTTTTGTTAAGTTATTTTTACACTTAAATTAACATTATATAATTTTTTTCATGAATGTCTTTTTTTTGTCTCTCTTAAACATATAATTTATTTTTCAAGTTACCATCATCATCATCATCATCATCATCACTATTACATAACATAAAAGCTTCAACACGAACGCGTCGTAATCACCATCATCACTATCACACATCAACAAACACACATCACCATCACATTTTTAACGTTGTACCATCCTTCTCA
>JACEEZ010006600.1:45000-52500 GCA_016584305.1 Chionoecetes opilio
TTTCATCCCCTCAGTTTTTCTCCTCCCCCCTCAAAGAATAAACTAGTAATAGCATCTTAGTTTCCTCCACTATTTTCATTTTTGCACTAAAATTTCCATGTTTTTTTTCAGTAAGGTATACACTGTTCCCTTCTTTAGCGGGATGGGTAGGCAGGTATAGACGAGGAGGAGCCTTGTTCTATGCTATCCTATTCCCTCCCACATGTAGTTAACTAATGGTTCGCCCGTAGTTTAGATACCCTAATGACCCAATAGGTATCTCTGGGTCAATTATTACAGGTCAATTCAGGTTATTCTAGGTCAATCTCTGGGTCTGGGTCAATTTAATGTCTCTTGTATCATGTTCTTCCTATGTCATTCTTCCTACCTTCCATTACTTTACTCTTCCTGCAACGTATCTTCCTTTCTGAAGGCTTCCTTTACCATCTTCCTTCCTTTCTCCTTCCTTCCTTCTTCATCACCTCCTCTTATGAAATATCTTCCTTCGTTTCTTTTTTCCTTCATTCCCCCCAAGCGGAACACATCATTTTTTTTTCTCTCTCTAACACACTCACACGTCGGCCGAAATGACATAATAATCTCCGCCACGAATGAGAGAGAGAGAGAGAGAGAGAGAGAGAGAGAGAGAGAGAGAGAGAGAGAGAGAGAGAGAGAGAGAGAGAGAGAGAGAGAGAGAGAGAGAGAGAGAGAGAGTATGATTTCCAATATTAGAGAAATCTTCATATTCTACCACCACCACCACCACCACTACTACTACTACTACTACTACTACTACTACTACTACTACTACTACTACTACTACTACTACTACTACTACTACTACAACTACTACTACTACTACTACTACTACTACTACTAGCTTACCACCATTAACACACACACACACACACAACCTCACATACATACAAAAATGACATCAAATAATAATAAAAACAACACAGACAGTCAACCTTATTTATTGGTTTCGTTAACAAAAATATGAGAGGGAGGAGAATAAAAAATATATATAAACACATACATAAAACACTTGCTTCCTTGCACCGACTCCGAAAACCCAAAAAAATATATAATAATAATAATAAATACAAAAAAGTGAATACAACATAGCATTGTATAAACACGGACGGGAGGACAAAAAATCAAGTACAGGGTTTGTCTTCTAACTATTGATTCTTTTCTTCCTCTTTTAACTACCGTAACTCCTTTTTGCGAGCTTGTGTTCCTTCAATAAGTTTTTCATTTTCGTCACGTTATTACTGTCACAATGATAAAGATTCATACTACGCATCTTATACTTATAAAAAACTATATATACGTATGTACAGACATTACTTCTATGTTTCCTTTTCTTTCCTCGGCTACATTTAAATCTCCCTGTTGAAGATTATGTATAGGTACTAATATATATTTCAGATCATTGTAGACACACACACACACACACACACGCCCACATACACACACACACACGCCCACACACACACACACGCCCACACACACACACACATACACATCATTTGAGGTCACTACATTTGTTTAACCTAACCCAAACTTCCTAACATGACCCACTACAAAAACAAAAACAAAACTTTCGAACCCTGGTACACAATAAACTAGGTCGACGTAAAAACCATTGGACCACTAAAGCGAGGTGTTGGTGGGCTTAGGATGATTGGGTCTTTTTTCCTATGGTTTTTTTTATTGGGTTTCGGTAGGATTAGGAATAGGATTGGATATCATCAGTAAGGGATTGGGCAATGAGATCGAATGGTATAAATGTGTTGTATAAGGATTCGAAGGATTAGAATGTAGACCTCCTTCCTTATTATTGTGTGTGTATCATTTCATCTATACTTTGACTACATTATGCTCTCTCTCTCTCTCTCTCTCTCTTCTCTCTCTCTCTCTCTCTCTCTCTCTCTCTCTTTCTAATCCTTTCAAGACTGTCATGATTTGTAAAAGTAAACTAAAAATATAAAAATAGATTTGGTTTAATACGTATAAGAAAAAATGAGAATGAGAGAGAGAGAGAGAGAGAGAGAGAGAGAGAGAGAGAGAGAGAGAGAGAGAGAGAGAGAGAGAGAGAGAGAGGAGAGAGAGAGAGAGGAGAATATGTAAGGAAGAGAGATAATAGAGATAATAATAATAGACGACAGAGAGAGAGAGAGAGAGAGAGAGAGAGAGAGAGAGAGAGAGAGGAGGAGGAGAGAGAGAGAGAGAGAGAGAGAGAGAGAGAGAGAGAGAGAATATGTAAGGAAGAGATAATAGAGATGAGAATATAATAATAATAGAAGAGAGAGAGAGAGAGAGAGAGAGACGAGAGAGAGAGAGAGAGAGAGAGAGAGAGAGAGAGAGAGAGAGAGAGAGAGAGAGAGAGAGAGAGAGAGAGAATATGTAAAGAAGAGATAATAGAGATGAGAGAATATAATAATAATAATAGAAGAGAGAGAGAGAGAGAGAAGAGAGAGAGAGAGAGAGAGAGAGAGAGAGAGAGAGAGAGAGAGAGAGAGAGAGAGAGAGGAGGGGAGAGAGAGAGAGAGAGAGAGAGAGAGGAGAGAGAGAGAGAGGAGAGAGAGAGAGAGAGAGAGAGAGAAAAAATAATAAAAAAAATCAAATTCCTTATAAAGTTTACACCACTAAAACTTAAAATACTATACATTAAAATACTACGTCTAACAAAAATACTGAATGGGAGATAAGAGAAAATAATAATAAAAAAAAAATAATAATAATTCCTTACATTCACATTTTGGTTTATCACAAATATTTCTCCTCTCCCTTCCTTTATTAATTACTACATACTTGTCTTTCTCCTTTGCTTGTTTAACTATGTGTCTATTTATCTTCCTAACAGACAGACATACACACAGACAGACAGACACACAGATCGAGCGGGAGTTATGAAAAAAAATATGTAAAGATAAAGAGAGAAAAAAGGCGAGAAATTGGAATTATGCAAATATGAGAGAGGAGAGAGAGAAGAGAGAGAAGAGAGAGAGAGAGAGAGAGAGAGAGAGAAGAGAGAGAGAGAGAGAGAGAGAGAGAAGAGAGAGAGAGAATGGGGAGAGAGAGATGGGAGAGAACGAGATGGGAGAGAACGAGATGGGAGAGAGAGAGAGAGAGAGAGAGAGAGAGAGAGAGAGAGAGAGAGAGAGAGGAGAGAGAGAGAGAGAGAGAGAGGAGAGAGAGAGAGAGAGGATTATGTTGTCCTGAAGTGGTCAGAGAGAGAGAGAGAGAGAGAGAGAGAGGAGAGAGAGAGAAGAGCGAGAGAGAGAGAGAGAGAGATGAGAGAGAGAGAGAAGAGAAAGAGCGAGAGAGAGAGGAGAGAGAACGAGAAGAAGAGAGAGAGAGAGAGAGGAGAGAGATGAGAGAGAGAGGAGAGAGAGAGAGAGAGAGAGAGAGAGAGAGAGAGAGAGAGAGAGGATGAGAGAGGAGAGAGAGAGAGAGAGAGAGAGAGAAGAGTATGATGCTGAAAGTGAGACGAGAGAGAGAGAGAGAGAGAGAGAGAGGGAGAGACGAGAGAGGGAGAGGAGAGAGAGAGAGAGAGAGAGAGAGAGAGGAGAGAGAGAGAGAGGAGAGAGAGAGAGATATTAGGTTGTCTTGAAGTGGCACGAGAGAGGAGAGAGAGAGAGAGAGAGAGAGAGAGAGAGAGGAGAGAGAGAGAGAGGAGAGAGAGAGAGGAGAGAGAGAGAGAGAGAGAGAGAGAGAGAGAGAGAATATATACCCTTATCATAATCGTATGTATGTAGTGTGTGGTTTGAAAGATAGCTCTAAAGTGAGTCAGATCTACAGAATTTTCTTAACCGCAAGACACACCAAAAAAAATTGTATCCCCAAGGTGCGCAAACCAAAATATATGTACAAACACTTGCCCATTCTTAGGACGCCCCTTCCATAAGTATATATTTTTTATCTCTAGTTATATACACAAAAGAAGCGATAATTCCATACTAAACAGAACCATGATAATAATGAAGTCAAAATAAAAATGATGATAATAATAATAATAATAATATAATAATAATAATAATAATGCGACCGAGCCTGAGCGAATTTTTCTGTCTAAAACAAAAATATAGTAAATTTACGTTAAACTTGCCCAGAAGCCACGCCCCCTGCCTTCACCCCCTTTTCTACGTGGCAGCTGATTGGTGCATTCCTCGTATCATCACTACCAATCACAGTATCCTCACTACACAACAGCGCGTGACCACTGGACAGAGCAATCTTCACTACAAAGGCTGTAGTGTAAATACAGGCTAACAGGAGTGTGTGTAGTGGACAAGTTATCTTCACTACAAAAGAAATGTTGGCCATATTTACACTACAGCCTTTGTAGTGAAGATTGCCCTGCCCAGTGGTCACGCGCTGTTGTGTAGTGAGGATACTGTGATTGGTAGTGATGATACGAGGAATGCACCAATCAGCTGCCACGTAGAAAAGGGGGGGAAGGCAGGGGGCGTGGCTTCTGGGCAAACTGAACGTAAATTTACTATATAAAAAAAATCATAGGAATATAATGAAGACGATACAAAAAATATATGATCAAAATTTAATATACAATGAAAAATGATGAAAAACTGACTATGAAGTGAGAGAAAAAAAAGTCAACTCAAGCTGCACTGATGATGATAATAATAATAATAATAAAGATAATAATAATAATGATAATAATAATAAATACGTACGCACTGCACCCTTCCTATCTCTCTGCGGCGTGAGGAGATGAGTCAGGAGGAGGAGGAGGAAGAGGAGGAGGAAGAAGAGGAGGAGGAAGAAGAGGAGGAGGATTTTGATGGGCAGGCTGAGGAGGAGGAAGAGGAGGATGATTTTGATGAGCAGGCTGAGGAGGAGGAAGAGGAGGAGGAAGGTTAAGAGGAAGATGAGGAGGAGGAAGAGGTGGAGGAGGAGGAAGCAAAGAGACGCAAGAGGAAGGAACCGAGGAGCAGGAGGAGGAGGAGGGGACAACAATAGCAGAAGAAGAAGCAAAGGAGGAGGTAGAGGAGGAGGAGGAGGAGCTAAGATCAACAGTTATGGGAGGACTAGGAGGAGGAGGAGGGAGAGGAGGAGGAAGGGCGGGAAGAGGGAGTGGAGACGGGAGGAGAGGGAAGGGAGGGAAGAGGAGAAAGGGAGGAGTTAGAACAGAGGAGAAGGCGGCGGCGGAGGAGGAGGAGGTGGAGAAGACTGAGGGTACGGGAGGAATGGAAGAAGAGGAGGAGGAGGAGGAGGAAGAGACAGATGTAGCAGTAGCAGTAGCAGCAGTAGTAGAAGCAGTAGAAGTTGAAATCCCAGAAGGTTGAGAATGAGGAGCTGCAGAGGGATTAGGACTTGTTGGATTAGGGTTAGGATTAGGGGGAAAGAGTGCAGGCGTAATGGACTCGTGTCACTCCGGGGTCCACGAACAATCCACGAAATCGAGAACGTCGTAATCGCCTTCCAACTTGGCAAAGGCGCCGTGTGTTCGTATGTGTCTGGCTATGTTTTTCGCGGTGATCATCTTCCGACACACAGGACACACCTTTCTCTCACGCCTAAGATCCGTGTCACCTGCAAAAAAGGAGAAAAAACCGAGTTGTACTGGGAGGGGGAAAGCTGACCTGGCCCGATCTCACTCTGAATTTTTTTTACTTTTTGATTTTTTGAACTTTTTTGGATTTTTTGGAAACTTTTTTGAACTTTTTGACTTTTTATTTTGATTTTTTTAGATCTTTTAATTTTATTGAGTATTTTTTTTGTATTGGTTATTATTGATTGGTTTTGATTTTGGGGGTTGAATTTTGATGGGGCATGTATTGGAATTTTGATTGGGTATAGATTAGATTGACTTGTTTCACTGACTAAGTTTGATAAGATTGGATTTTGATTAGATTTTGATTGGATTGGGTTGGATTTTTTAAACTGATTCACTGACAGGTTGACTGACTGACTGACTGGATCATCTTGGTTCAGTTTACTATTTCTTATCTTCCTTTATCTATTTATCTATTTACTAATGACTAAAGTTTAAATCGGTTTTTTTCTCTTTTTTTATCTCTACACGCATCACAACCTATCCATCATCACTACTATTATTCAGGTTGCGTTTGCCTTTAATCCTTCTTTTCTATTTTCTTCTAAACTTTCATGGCAAGTTTACACACGAAAATAATCAAATTATAAATGAAAATAGCAATAATTTATTTTTGATCGATAATTTTGGGTCTAAATCTCTACCGTCAATAACACTATAGTCACCACAGCACTATAGTCGCCAGGCGCCGTATATTAGGAATGTTAGCATCACTACAGACGTGTATGTGCCACTGAAGAGGCATGCACAGTAGTTTATATTATGTACCTGTCTCCAGTGGCACATACACGTCTGTAGTGATGCTAACATTCGTAATATATGGCGCCTGGCGACATTAGTGGCGACTATAGTGTTATTGACGGTAGAAACTAAACTAGCTAAATTATCATTCTAGAGTTAGACGTGGATATCTTTATTTTCAATCATCATTTTTATTACTGTTTCAGAAGCTTGACAATTATCTAAACTACATTTTATATATATTTTGTATGCTCAGGACGGGTGATCTTAAACCCATTCAGAACTTACATAAACTTTAATCACTAACTAAAGGTCCCGTATGTTTAGGGTGAACTTAAAGCCAATACTAAGACGCAGAGACTAAGGGAAGGGAATGTAAACTTAACTCTATCATAACTTATTCAGCTTAAGAGTGAAGAGGCTTAATTCTAACTTATACCCAACTTAACTTCTTCTTTTGGGGAACTTAAATGATATATAAACCTTATGATCTACAAGGTGACATGGACTTGATCTCGGCGTGACAGACAGGTGCGTGGAGGCTTCTTAAAGACACGTGCACTTAATTACCACTCCAATTAGGTGACTTAGTGTGTTTGGTGGCATTACGAGCAGTGGCGTCACCGCGGGGGGGGGGGCTAAGGGGGACTTAGCCCCCCAAGTCAAGGACTCAGCCCCCCCAAATTGCTGCTAGTAGCCTGCTACCCAAAAACAATAAACAGGAATATTTATCCAATTTTCCATGCCAGAGCAAAACCTTATTTTTCACACTTTTATAGAAAAATTGGTCTGATGTTTCATTTAAATGTTGAAATATGTTTGCTAACAAACCTTGAAATTACTAAGTATATTCTATTATAGAGATATTAAAATTAAAAATAATAATTATCAAATTAGTTAATATGGTATGATGCATGGTATAACTCTATTAATTTATGTGTCATGTAATTAAAGCTTAATTCCACTTTCTTCTCTTTTTTGAAGAATCTCAAAATCTAATTCTAATCTAATTCTAATCTCAAAATTACCCTGGAACTGATTAATTTTCAAAATTACCCCCCGACCCCCCAGCTGGATAGCTCATCACCACCCCGGGGTTAAAGCCCCCCCAAATTTTGTCCTGGTGACGCCACTGCTTACGAGGCGATCAGGTGTACTCAGATTACCTTGACTCTTCTTCATCAACTTTATTT
>JACEEZ010006600.1:57500-70000 GCA_016584305.1 Chionoecetes opilio
GGAACTCTTTCTCCAACTCCAGGATCATGTGTCTGGTGAAGGCCGTCCTCTTGCGCTTGTACTCCATACCGTGGGGAAACCTGATGCTGCCCGCTGGAAGGAACAGAGCCTCGTCACCTTGCCTGCCCCTACTCAGACCCTACCTACAATGCCCCTCTACCCCAGGGCATCTCCCTCCCCACCTATGCCCACTGCCTGAAGGACTCAATGAATGGCTGGCTGGCTGGATGACTTATCTATATAGTTATCATATTTCAATGTCTCTCACCTCTTATAAGAATCATTTCATCCCTGTGTGTGTGCGTGTGCGTGTGCGTGTGCGTGTGCGTGTGCGTGTGCGTGCGTGTGTGTGTGTGTGTGTGTGTGAGAGAGACAGAAGAAACAGGTAGGATGACAGATCTATAGACAGGCAGGACCAACACCCAACAGGCCAGATAAAGGACAGACACACAGGTAAAGGGGAAAAAAATGACAGGCAGACAAACCCACAAAGAAAATAAATAACAAACAAAACCATAAAAAAAACCACAAGACAAAAAATAAAATCAATCAAATAAAAATCACTGGAGATGGAAAAAACAAACCAGAAATAAAAACAATAAAAACACTGATTTTTTTTTTTTTTAGTCCAACTCAAAAACTATCGTGCCAAACAAACCCGGAGAGAAAAGACAAAAAAATTACTTAAGAGAAACAAATAAGACTGAAAACAGAGCATTAAAAAAAATAAAGCGACTGGAAATGAAAGAGTGAGTGTGTGGGTGTGTGTGGGTGGGTGTGTGTGGGTGTGTGTGGGTGTGAGAGTGAGCGGGTGAGCTAGATCCGTGATCCTCGTCCTTTCTTCCGACTTACCGAAAATCCTTCCACCCCCACCTGGAAAGAGACGAGAAAATGGATCTATTACACCCGTTCACTGTCTGCATCCCAGCCTTATCAGTTAGAGAGAGAGAGAGAGAGAGAGAGAGAGGGGGAGAGAGAGAGAGAGAGGGAATGAGGATGGGCAGGTCAAGAGGAAAGAGAGAGAGAGAAGTAGAGATAATCTTTAACTTTAGTACCATTTAAACTAATTTCTGTTCTATAGTTCTCTGTTCAATTTCTTTCCAGTCATGTGGGGGTTTTGTTATTGTAGTTATCATTATCATTGCTAGCGTTATCATTCGGTTAGGTAGTATTTTCTCATCAGCCAGCTTATACGTACAACTCTTATTCTTTCGCGGCGTATGATTTTGTCACGGCATTTATCTCAAAGTTGTCGTTCTTTAGCAGCTTACAAAACCTAAACCAATCTAACCTGTCCAATCACTCTTCCAGTCCTGTCTCTGTTTTTTTTCTATTTTCCCTCCTAGTCACTATTCACCAATCCATTTTCTTGACCATGCATGCATAAAAAATTTCCCAAGCCAGGCAGGTAGGAAGTAGAGGTGGAGGTGTAAACATTTTCTAAGCCAGGCATGTAGGAAGTAGAGGTGGAAGTGTAAACATTTCCTAAGCCAGGCATGTAGGACGTGGAGGTGGAGGTGTAAACATTTCCTAAGCCAGGCATGTAGGAAGAGTGGAGGTGGAGGTGTAAAAATTTCCTAAGCCAGGCATGTAGGAAGTGGAGGTGGAGGTGTAAACATTTCCCAAGCCAGGCATGTAGGAAGTAGGTGAGGTGTAACATTTCCTAGCCAGGCATGTAGAAGTGGGGTGGAGGTGTAAACATTTCCCAAGCCAGGCATGTAGGAAGTAGAGGTGGAGGTGTAAACATTTCCTAAGCCAGGCATGTAGGAAGTAGAGGTGGAGGTGTAAACATTTCCTAAGCCAGGCATGTAGGTAGTGGAGGTGGAGGTGTAAACATTTCCTAAGCCAGGCATGTAGGAAGTAGAGGTGGAGGTGTAAACATTTCCTAAGCCAGGCATGTAGGAAGTAGAGGTGGAGGTGTAAACATTTCCCGAGCCAGGCATGTAGGAAGTAGAGGTGGAGGTGGAGGTGTAAACATTTCAACATTTCTTGGTATAATGAGGCAATACATACATTTTGTTCTCCTTTCCAGGTGTTCCCAGTCTTCTGTTATTGCATTATATATTTGGCTTCTTTGATATTATTGTTGTTGTTGTTGTTTGTCAATCCTTTGTATTCCAGGATTCCAGTGTGAGGGTAAACAAATAATTTTTTCAAGTATCTATAGTTTTCCAGATTATTTTCAGGATTCCAAAGTGAAGTGTAAACAAATTATTTCTTCCAGTACAGTATGTCTAGTTTTCCAGATTATTTTTCAAGATTCCAGTGTGAAATGTAAACAAATCATCTCTTCCAGTATGTCTAGTTTTCCAGAGTAAGGGTAAACAAATAATTTCTTCCAGTATGTCTCCGAGTTTTCCAGATAATGTTCCAGGATTCCAGTGTGAAGGGTAAACAAATATTTCTTCCAGTATCTCTAGTTTTCCAGATAATGTTCCAGGATTCCAGAGTAAGGGTAAACAAATAATTTCTTCCAGTATGTCTAGTTTTCCAGATAACGTTCCAGGATTCCAGTGTGAGGGTAAACAAATATTTCTTCAGTTCTCTAGTTTTCCAGTATTTCCAGGATTCCAGTGTGAGGGTAAAAATATTTCTTCCAGTATGTCTAGTTTTCCAGATAATGTTCCAGGATTCCAGTGTGAAGGTAAACAAATAATTTCTTCCAGTATGTCTAGTTTTCCAGATAATGTTCCAGGATTCCAGTGTGAGGGTAAACAAATTATTTCTTCCAGTATGTCTAGTTTTCCAGATAATGTTCCAGGATTCCAGTGAGGGTAAACAAATTATTTCTTCCAGTATGTCTAGTTTTCCAGATAATGTTCCAGGATTCCAGTGTGAGGGTAAACAAATTATTTCTTTCAGTATGTGTCTCTTTAGTTTTCTAGGTAGGCTACTGTTCCAGGATTCCAGTGTGAGGGTAAACAAATTATTTCTTTCAGTATGTCTCTTGAGTTTTCTAGGTAGGCTACTGTTCCAGGATTCCAGTGTGAAGGTAAACTAATTATTTCTTCCAGTATGTCTCTTGAGTTTTCCAGATTTTTCAGGATTTCAGAGAGGGGAAACAAATAATTTCTTCCAGTATGTCTCCGAATTTCCAAGATTATTTTTCAGGATTCCAGTGTGAGGGTAAACAAATAATTTCTTCCAGTATCTCTAGTTTTCCAGATAAAGTTCTAGGATTCCAGTGTGAAGGGTAAACAAATAATTTCTTCCAGTATCTCTAGTTTTCCAGATAATGTTCTAGGATTCCAGTGTGAGGGTAAACAAATTATTTCTTCCAGTATATCTCTTGAGTTTTCCAGATAATGTTCCAGGATTCCAGTGTGAAGGGTAAACAAATTATTTCTTCCAGTATCTCTAGTTTTCCAGGTTTTCCAGGATTCCAGTGTGAGGGTAAACAAATTATTTCTTTCAGTATGTGTCTCTTGAGTTTTCTAGGTAGGCTACTGTTCCAGGATTCCAGTGTGAGGGTAAACAAATTATTTCTTCCAGTATGTCTAGTTTTCCAGATAATGTTCCAGGATTCCAGTGTGAGGGTAAACAAATTATTTCTTTCAGTATGTGTCTCTTTAGTTTTCTAGGTAGGCTACTGTTCCAGGATTCCAGTGTGAAGGTAAAGTAATTATTTCTTCCAGTATGTCTCTTGAGTTTTCCAGATTTTTCAGGATTCCAGTGTGAGGGTAAACAAATTATTTCTTCCAGTATCTCTAGTTTTCCAGATAATGTTCCAGGATTCCAGTGTGATGGTAAACAAATTATTTCTTCCAGTATGTCTAGTTTTCCAGATACTGTTCCAGGATTCCAGTGGGAGGGTAAACAAATAATTTCTTCCAGTATCTCTAGCTTTCCAGATAATGTTCCAGGATTCCAGTGTGAAGGGTAAACAAATAATTTCTTCCAGTATCTCTAGTTTTCCAGATAATGTTCCAGGATTCCAGTGTGAGGGTAAACAAATTATTTCTTTCAGTATATCTCTTGAGTTTTCCAGATAATGTTCCAGGATTCCAGTGTGAAGGGTAAACAAATAATTTCTTCCAGTACGTCTCCGAGTTTTCCAGATAATTGTTCCAGTCACTTGCCTTGTCTTGGTGCCTCTTCCAGCCCAGCAATGATGGTTCTCCTGTGTTTTCAGCTTCACACAATAAAACATGACACTTTTCTCCTCCTCGTCTTATAACTATTCAATGATTCCTGACGTTATAATGATGTAAAACTTTCTAATAAATACAACTTTTCTTCATTCCGACAAACTCATCTTTTCAATGCACGAGATGAGGATATTTAATGCTGTATATATATTTTTGACCTGCTCTTCTCTTAAAACGGTCTCAAAAATGTACAATAAATGGATGAAATGCTATAAATCATTGTTATATATTTTTTTTGAACAGCTCTTATCAAATCTATGCCTCAAAAATGTACTATAAATGAATAAAAGGCTATAAATTCATTGTTAATATTCTTTACCATACACCTCTCTCTCCCTTCCTCTACACTATAACAATTGACGCAAGGTAACTATAAACTACACTAGATTAAAGATGAACCTAAACTAGACTTAAGGTAAACTAAAAACACTAAAGGTAACTAACTACTTCTAGTCCCATACTTTCCCATACTTTTTACTGTCCCTTCATTCCTCCTGTTGCACATAACCCATCATTTCCCCACTACCAATATTTTGTAAGGTAACATGTCATTATCCATGCATTATATTCATCCCTTCAATTACAGCTTCTTGGTGTGCTAAATGGCCATAGGAGTTGCTATCAATACACTACTTTCATCTGTCTTGTGTCCTATATTTAACACATAACGCAGTGTATTCCTGCCTCCTATGTCCTCATCTTCCTATTTATACAAGCACTACACTCATGCTTATTCTTCCTATCTTCCTATGTCCTCATCTTCCTATGTATACAAGCTCTACACTCATGCTTATTCTTCCTATCTTCCTATGTCCTCATCTTCCTATTTATACAAGCACTACACTCATGCTTATTCTTCCTATCTTCCTATGTCCTCATCTTCCTATGTATACAAGCTCTACACTCATGCTTATTCTTCCTATCTTCCTATGTCCTCATCTTCCTATGTATACAAGCTCTATACTCATGCTTATTCTTCCTATCTTCCTATGTCCTCATCTTCCTATTTACACAAGCTCTACACTCATGCTTATTCTTCCTATCTTCCTATGTATACAAGCTCTATCTCATGCTTATTCTTCCTATCTTCCTACAACGAGGTCATCAGTATACTTCCTTCCTTTACAATTTCCATCCTATTTTCATTATTCTTCCTATCTTCCTACAACGAGAGGTCATCAGTACACCTCCTTCCATCCTATCATTATTCTTCCTATCTTCCTACAACGAGAGGTCACCAGCATACCTCCTTCCTTCACAATTTCCATCCTATTTTCATTATTCTTCCTATCTTCCTACAACTAAAGGTCACCAGTATACTTCCTTCCCTCCATATTCTCTGTACTGGTGAGGTAAACTGGGTAATCCTTCCTTACTGTACCTTCAAATTATAATCTCAGGTGCCCAATCTTTCCCTCAGTCTTTCAGTACAGTGGAATAATAGAAATATATTAATTTACACCAGTATTTCCTGTTTTTTCCCTGTATCATTGAACCACAGTGGGACAAAACGATGTATTTTATGACATTTCATCCCTTATTTCCTGCACTCGTCTCTCACTACAGAAATTAGTGAAAAAGACGAGAAAATTCGCTGAACTCTTTTTAATATTATCGTGAATATGTACGAATAATCTGTTTTTTCTTCCTTCTTCCTATTCACTATGACTTCAAATACAACCAAGTGAGAAATAACAACCTAACTTATAAACACTAGGTAATTTCCCTTATCATCAATATTTTTTTCAGGCCAGTAGGAATTCAACCAGATAAGTTCCCATTTTCTCTCTAATTTATATCATTCGCTTTATCTGTATAATGATAATAGTAAAAAGTAGTAGTAGATAAGGTAGATAAGGTAAATATAAGTAGATAAGATAAATAGTAATAGTAGATAATAGTAAATAATGTGGTATATTAGGTACGTATGTGAATGAACTGCTCTAGGTTTAATGCCAGCCTCCTACACACACGTTTGAGAGAAGACCTTGAGTATGAATGAAAAAACAATAATAATAATATAATAAAGTGGTACAATATTCTTTCCTTTTCAAAAACTTATCACAAAATTTTCCTCGATACACTTTACCTTCCCTTTGCGTTCCTTCCCTTTGTTTACCTTCCCTTTGCGTTCCTTACCTTTGTTTACCTTCCCTTTGCATTCCTTCCCTTTGTTTACCTTCCCTTTGCATTCCTTCCCTTTGTTTACCTTCCCTTTGTTTACCTTCCCTTTGCTTCCTTCCCTTTGTTTACCTTCCCTTTGTTTACCTTCCCTTTGCATTCCTTCCCTTTGTTTACCTTCCCTTTGTTTACCTTCCCTTTGCGTTCCTTCCCTTTGTTTACCTTCCCTTTGCGTTCTTTCCCTTTGCGTTCACCTTCCCTTTGCGTTCACCTTCCCTTTGTTTACCTTCCCTTTGCGTTCCTTCCCTTTGTTTACCTTCCCTTTGTTTACCTTCCCTTTGCGTTCCTTCCCTTTGTTTACCTTCCCTTTGCATTCCTTCCCTTTGTTTACCTTCCCTTTGTTTACCTTCCCTTTGTTTACCTTCCCTTTGCTTTCCTTCCCTTTGTTTACCTTCCCTTTGCATTCCTTCCCTTTGTTTACCTTCCCTTTGTTTACCTTCCCTTTGCATTCCTTCCCTTTGTTTACCTTCCCTTTGCATTCCTTCCCTTTGTTTACCTTCCCTTTCCATTCCTTCCCTTTGCATTCCTTCTCTTTGTTACCTTCCCTTTGCATTCTTTCCCTTTGTTTACTTTCCCTTTGCGTTCCTTCAATTTGTTTACCTTCCCTTTGCATTCCTTCCCTTTGCATACCTTCCCATTGTTTACCTTCCCTTTGCATTCCTTCCCTTTGCATTCCTTCCCTTTGTTTACCTTCCCTTTGCATTCCTTCCCTTTGTTTACCTTCCCTTTGCATACCTTCCCTTTGTTTACCTTCCCTTTGCATTCCTTCCCTTTGCGTTCCTTCCCTTTGCGTTCCTTCCCTTTGCATTCCTTCCCTTTGTTTACCTTCCCTTTGTTTACCTTCCCTTTGCATTCCTTCCCTTTGCATTCCTTCCCTTTGTTTACCTTCCCTTTGTTTACCTTCCCTTTGCATTCCTTCCCTTTGCATTCCTTCCCTTTGTTTACCTTCCCTTTGTTTACCTTCCCTTTGCATTCCTTCCCTTTGTTTACCTTCCCTTTGTTTACCTTCCCTTTGCATTCCTTCCCTTTGTTTACCTTCCCTTTGTTTACCTTCCCTTTGCATTCCTTCCCTTTGCGTTCCTTCCCTTCGCGTTCCTTTCCTTTCCTCCCTTGCTAATCACATTTTTCTTCCTTTCCTGTCTATCCCTACTTCAACTTAATATCCCTATCCAGTGTATCATTCTTTCCCTCCCTCAAACTTAATATTCTCTATCTCTTTTCCATACATCATTATTACATTCATCTATTTCCTTTCCTTCTCATCACCATGTATTTATTTCCCTTTCCTTCCCTCCTTTTCCATCCCATCTCTTAAAAACACAACATTTCCCACAAGTACAAGTTTCTCCTTTAATTCCCTTGTAACACATCGTGATAATGTATTGTAGGCTCTATGTAATAAGGCATTCACTTATTGGTGTGTGGGTGGGTGGGTGTGGGTGGGTGGGTGGGTGGGTGGGTGGGTGGGTGGGGTGGGTGGGTGTGTAGTAGTTTAATCCCCCCCCCAACCATACATTCCCTTCCCCCTCATTCCCCCAACAGTCGAATAAAAGAAATATATTAATTTACACCAGTATTTCCTGTATCATTGAACCAGTGGGACAAAAAGATGTATTTTATGACATTTCATCCCTTATTTCCTGCATACTTGTCTCTCACTACAGAAATTAGTGAAAGACGAGAAAATTCACCGCTTTATCTCCAATTTCCCTTTTATCGTATCGTGAATATGTACGAATAATTTGGAATACGGAAAGGTTCTCTCTCTTACGCTGCGCACACACGCACGCATACACACAAAACTCTAACAACCACGGTAAGTAACATTTAACAATCCCACAAATCGAATACTAGTAGAGATACAGTAAAACCTCTCGTATTCGGACACTCATTATTCGGACTTGACATTATTCGGACCTCCTCTTGACTCCATCTTTTTTTTTTTTTTTATTTTTTTTTTTTTTTTTTTTTTTTTTTTTTTTTTTTTTTTTTTTTTTTTTTTTTTTTTTTTTTTTGTTTTTTTTTTTTTTTTTTTTTTAGGGTCGAAAATTTCCTAGCTATACTATATACTTATACATACATCTATAAATTTTTTTTTTTTTAGGGGTCGAAATTTCCTAGCTATACTATATACTAAACACCTATTTTTTTTTTTTTTTTTTTTTTAGGGGTCGAAATTTCCTAGCTATACTATATACATAAATATATATATAAAAAAATAAAAAAAAAATAGGTGTTTAACCTATTTTTTTTTTTTTTTTTTTTTTTAGGGGTCGAAATTTCTAGCTATGATATAATATACCCCTAGAATTTTTTTTTTTTTTTTTTTTTTTTTTTATACACTTAACCCCCATTATTCGGATCCTTGCATTACTCGGACCACTCCTTGGCCCAATTAGTCCGGATATGAGAAGTTTTACTGTAGTCCCCTAATACTCTTCATATTTCTTTTAATTTTTTTCCTTTTCACACACAAGCATACGCACACACTCACACAAACATAACAACTACAGTAAGTAACATTTAACAATCCCACAATACGAAGAGTAAAAAATATTCCCCATTTTATTTCACATATATTTTCCTGTATTCTTTCGTAATAATTTTTTTTGCCGCTCAAATCTATCACGACCGACCGCCAAACATCATATAGGTCTCCTTTTCTTCACGCCCCTTGACATCAAAGAATGGCCTTCGTAATGGGTTGATGGGTTGAATGGTGGTGCTTTGGCTGACTCCATTATGATATAAGACTAGGTACATTTCCAGATGAACACCGAACTTCCTTTGGTGGACAAAAAAAAAAAAATCTGGTAAGTTTTGATGTGTTTTGAATTAATCTGCTAACCGTTTATGTTGCAAATCACCTTTTTTTGTGTGATTTGCAACAAAAATGAAAAAACAAACAAATTGAACCTAACCAAACATATACCTAACCTAACCTTTGTCTAACCTAACCTTTACCTAACCTAACCTTTACCTAACCTAACCTTTACCTTACCTAACCTAACCTTTACCTAACCTAACCTTTGTCTAACCTAACCTTTACCTAACCTAACCTAACCTTTACCTAACCTAACCTTTACCTAACCTAACCTTTACCTAACCTAACATATACCTAACCTAACCTTTACCTAACCTAACCTTTACCTAACCTAACCTTTACCTAACCTAACCTTTACCTAACCTAACCTTTATCTAACCTAACCTTTACCTAACCTAACCTTTACCTAACCTAATCTTTACATATAAAAATAAATAAAAATATATATAAAATTATCTGCGACAGAAACGGTGAACAGATTCATTCAAAACATCAAAACTCACCAGAAAATAATTGTTTCATCCACCAAAGTGAGTTCGGTGTTCATCTGGAATAACACCCAGGACTCATCAATGGGGCGATGAGTGAGCGTTTTGAAGCCATGAACTATAATGGGTGGTTTTTGCATGTATGAATGGATATACGTATAATGGGTCACTAATGTATAATGGGTAATGGTTTCAATGGAGTAATGGATATGATGTATAAATATAGTGATGAGAGAAGGTTTGAAGGGTGAAATAATGAGAAATTATGTGAAAAAGGAAGGAAATAATGGGTGAGAAATCAATCTATAATGTTGAACGATACTTTTTATAAATACCGTCACCAAAACTATAGTCGCCACTGCACTAATGTCGCCAGGCGCCATATTATCATATATTACAAATTTTAGCATCACTACAGACTTGTATGTGCCACTGAAGAGGCATGCACAGTAGTTTATATTATGTACCTGTCTCCAGTGGCACATACAAGTCTGTAGTGATGCTAACATTCGTAATATATGGCACCTGGCGACATTAGTGCAGTGGCGACTATAGTGTTATTGACGGTAAGCGATGGGGTAAGTATTGCAGAATCGATGGGAGACGATACTACAACTAGGTAAACACGCACACACACATATACGGAGATACGGAGACAGGACCATATGAGTGTAGCTCAGGCCCTGTAAACACAACTAGGTATATACAATAAACCATTTTACTTTTACGAGTGATACTTTCACCACCAAATTTTGCGTATAATGTCACTTTTGTCCCCAGTTTCGTTATGCCATGAAGACAATGGAACAAGATAGTCACCAGGGTCACCATATAAAAGTACTACTGTATTATTCCAGATGAACACCGAATTCACTTTGGTGGACGAAACTATTTTTTTCTGGTGAGTTTTGATGTTTTGAATTAATCTGCTGACCATTTCTGTTGCAATTTATTATTTTATTTTTTTAGTTAGGTAAAGGTTAGGTTATGTTAGGTTAGGTAAAGGTTAGGTTATGTTATGTTAGGTAAAGGTTATGTTAGGTTATGTTAGGTTAGGTAAGGTTAGGTTAGGTTAGGTTAGGTTAGGTAAAGGATAGGTTAGGGTAGGGTAGGTTAGGTAAGGTTAGGTAAAGGTTAGGTTAGGTTAGGTTAGGTAAAGGTTAGGTTAGGTTATGTTAGGTAAAGGTTATGTTAGGTTAGGTTAGGTTAGGTAAAGGATAGGTTAGGGTAGGGTAGGTTAGGTTAGGTTAGGTTATGTTAGGTAAAGGATAGGTTATGTTATGTTAGGTAAAGGTTAGGTTAGGTAAAGGTTATGTTAGGTAAAGGTTAGGTTAGGTAAAGGTTATGCTAGGTAAAGGTTATGTTAGGTAAAGGTTCGGTTAGGTAAAGGTTAGGTTAGGTAAAGGTTATGTTAGGTAAAGGTTAGGTTAGGTAAAGGTTCGGTTAGGTAAAGGTTATGCTAGGTAAAGGTTATGTTAGGTAAAGGTTCGGTTAGGTAAAGGTTAAGTTAGGTAAAGGTTAGGTTAGGTTCAATTTGTTTTGGTGTTTCGTCATTTTTGGTGCAAATCACTTCACACAAAAAAACAAAAAAACAAAAAAAAATTGCGACGAAATGGTTAGCAGATTAATTCAAAACACATCAAAACCAGAAAAAAAATAGTTTCGTCCACTAAAGTGAATTCGGTGTTCATCTGGAAATTTACCCAAAGTACCTTTACACACACACCTCACCGTCATCATCATTAGTACACAGCCACACACTTCTAAATCACCATCATCACCATCACTTCCCTCAAACAAACCATACTCATACCGAACAAAAAAATATGTAAATAAACAAATAAAAATAAATACTCTTAATAAATCATTCAATATACACAGCAACTTCTCTTAATAAATGCATTACTATCACTACGTCCTACTTTACTACTACTACTACTACTACTACTACTACTACTACTACTACCAGAGCTGAGCATTAAATACATTGAATGTATTTAAATACTAAATACTAAATACATGACAGAAATGTATTTAAATACTAAATACTAAATACATGACAGAAATGTATTTAAATACTAAATACTAAATACATGACAGAAATGTATTTAAATACTAAATACTAAATACATGACAGAAATGTATTTAAATACTAAATACTAAATACATGACAGAAATGTATTTAAATACTAAATACATCAATTGTATTTAAATACATTTGTAAATACATTTTAAATGCAAACAAATTTTAACATGTCCGAAAAAAATGGACTTCCTTAGGATTTGGGTTTCCTTAGAAATTTCCTTCTCAGGCCTAAATTTCCTTGAAATCAGGACATTTCCTTGGCAGTGGAAACCCTGGTTCACTGTAACATCAGGGTTGCCAGATAGTGGGGCGGGTTTATGGCCAAATTAACTGTGAAAAAAGTATTTAATTTTTATATTATGAGTATTTAAATACAAAGTATTTAAATACTCATATAAGTATTTAAATACTGTATTTAAATACATGACAACCAATGTATTTATAAATACATTTCTAAATACGTATTTAAATACTAATGTATTTAAATACTGCCCAGCTCTGGCTACTACTACTACTACTACTACTACTACTACTACTACTACTACTACTACTACTACTACTACTACTACTACTACTACTACTACTACTACTACTACTACTACTACTACTACTACTACTACTACTACTACTACTACTACTACTACTATACTACTTACTACTACTACTACTACTACTACACTATACTACTACTACTACTACTACTACTACTACTATACTACTACTACTACTACTACTACTACTACTACTACTACTAACTACTACTACTACTACAC